>OFHS01006447.1:0-10102 GCA_900245855.1 Calvadosia cruxmelitensis | reverse complement strand
CATCTCACCCAGGTGGGATCCCACCGGTAATGAGGTGGGATCCCACCTTACCGGGCTGGCCCGACAATCATATAAACGCACCGCAAAGAAACAATGCGCAACAATTGCAGGCATCGATCTCACTCAAAGGTGTCAGCCCGTCTAGCCGGGCTGGCCAGACTCATGTAAACAGGCCCTAAGTCTCAAGAAGAATTGAGCCCTAAGCTTTGAGCAATCTTTCTCATAAAAACTGTAACGATGCCCTATTGTTACAAACCTCAAAGGGTGGTCCATCGTCATCTTCCTTTTCTTCTGTTGCTTGTTTCTTTTTTACTCTCTTTTGCTTCTGTCAAAGAGAATCATAAATTACAGTCAAGATAACATATGCCTGTTTCGATACCAGTTTATGGCAACCCATCGTTCTAACCAAAATTTATTCAGTAACAAATTTTTATTAATTTCTTTCCCTTGAATCACTAAAAGCTATCAAGAACTGAGTTATTTCTTGTGCAAAGTTTTCGTTTCACTTAAGATATATTTCTTTCTTTCTTAAAATCCTGTGAGAACGATAGGCCACGCAAGACATCTTTGCTTTTCCGCTGTCAAATGTTGCTTGCTGTCCATAGTTTCAACAGGGTTGTTATATTCAGTCACTACTGTATCGACATATGCGTGCTTCAATACCAGTGGTCGACAAGTAATATTTCATCCAAACCAGATCTAAATATTTTCTTAGAATCTGATCGCACTGAATTTCAAATGCTGGCAATCTCACTAAATTTAAATGTGAAAAACATAATATATTTTCCTAATAAACGTATCCGAGCCAGATATCTGACAATCTGAATCGGATCGGATTACCAGTAGGATTAGGAATAGGTCTATGATCATTGAATGGATGTCATTAAAGCGGCCTAATTCATTTGAGCGAATATGCTCATCAAAGTATGGTAAATTTAAAGTAGTTATCTTAGTGAAAGTGGCAATGGAATCACAATGTTATTTTGACTGATTTTTTGTTAGACAAGAACATTAATGAAGCAGCAGACAGAAATAAATATGGTGATGGTCAGATTCTTCTATGGGGTTGTGTGATGTGTAACTTCTCCACAGCAGGATGCGTAATCGATCAAAATATAGGAACGACGCAGCGAGAAAATAAGAAACAATCATGAACTAGTAATGAATGATTCTGAAAGTCATTCACCGACGTTTGATGGCAAAAAACAAATTACAAGTGCGCGAAAATGTGGCATACTGTATACCCACCGGTTCACCATCTGAATCCGAAGAATCATCGATAAATGCTTTGCTTTTCGGCTTGCGGCTCATATTGACAAGCGGTCCAGCCAAGTTTCACCACATTCAGTATCTCTCACGTCGAAGGAAAATCGACAAAACAAACCAACGAAAGGCAATAATAGCACGTGCAGCAAATTTCCCGCCAAAGTGAAATTGCGGAGAGCTGGACCGAGTGGGATAGGATAGCCTCGTTAGCCGATTGTCTGATGGAACGCATGGGGTTGATTATTTAAATAAGTCAATCAATTAACCAATTAAAAGATGAATAGAATAGCAGGTGTTTGCATATTGATTTACTGACTGTGTGCGTAGGACAGGAAAACATCAGCTAACGAGACTGAGCTAGGAATGAAGGCCCAGTCAATTATTTGTCGAAAAATGCAAACCTAATCCGTATAATTATACAATTTGCGAGTGGGCAGAAACTCATGCCTCCGATCCAAGAAAATAAGAACAAACAAATTTATAGATTGTGCTATTTATAGCTTATCGAAGAATTGACCGTTCACATCTTCAATTAAAATAAGGATAATTATATTTATATTCGAGAACGCTCTTTTCAATTTAAATGAATATGAACCGATCGTTACTGTCAACTTGATGACAAATTGACGTCAGACATTGACACAAAATTGCATAGTCAGCAATGTTATAGAAAGAGCCATAGTGATACATTTGCTAACAGGTGGTGGACTTTGAACAGTTTGACGTCACACACGGCCCGCGGCTTGTTCGTCAGTTGAATCACCGTCGGGATATGCGAAAAAGCCTGTGGATGTTTATTGGCGCCAGGAAAAGGAAGGGAAAATTCCACGAATTCACAAGACGGCGTTGTTTTTGCGATGGGTTTCGAGTTACCTAGAGTTTACCCATCTTGACCTTCAACGCACGTTTCTAGGAAAGTTAATTCAAACAGCAAGTAAAAACAAGGAACGCACTTTGGTTCAGACTAGGAATGCAATAACAACACGTAGTAATAGCATTTGGGATGATCAGCATACTCGAATATCAAAAAACTGTACAAAAGTCAACTTTTTAAAAAACGGGGACACACAGTGTCTACTAGTGAACCACAAAAGCAGTCGGGTTGTCAAAATTAAAACGTGCTAACAAGAGGAACGCATCCCCCCGTCATCACAACTGGAATGAATACAAAAATCTGGCTACTTGAGAAGCGAATATTAACGGCATTATACATACAAAAATACGACTTCAGAAGTGAAAAGTTCATGTTCCAGGCGATAATCAACATAAATGGTCATGATTTCAACAAATTGGATTTTTGAAATATCGTTCTTGTCAAATACACAATGATCATAATATCATATATAATAATCTTCTGGTAAGAATATAACACTTCTCTGCGTCTCCATGCGTGTATATGTGTCACAGATATGAACACGAGTGTGTTTCAATGTCATATTATTCTGTATTCGTCCCGGCGTCTACTTTCTCTGAGGACAGTCGAAGACCGCCCCAGCGATAAGCAGGTGGTCGAGGTAACTTCAATATATAAAAATCTGCGCACTGTTGGTGCAATAAGTCAATGTTCAACAAACATTGCCATTGTCTTTTGGGACAAATTTGAAAATTCTACTAAAAAGTGAGCTAGCTAAAGGAACGAAATCAAGGTCTGGCATACAACAGCGTGGCCAATGCTCCCAGGCTGATTGTCGTGACAAGGATACCTCGCCATAATCTGTCGTTTGAGTCCGTGAAATGTAAAAGAAATCCATCCTAGAACAGTGAAAGGAGGGCAGGGCATTAAACACAATAATGGAATTAAAAGGTTCAAAGCATCAGTCGTCCACGTTGAAACATCAACAAAACGAGCCAAAAATCAAATGGGACGAACATTGCAATAACGAAAACGAAAAGAGTTTACGCTGCATTGCATAGACATGATAGTGGGACGAGTTTTCCTATTTTGTCGGTTTGGTTGCCGGCGAGGGTCAGGGGAGTGCGATAACAGGAACTTGGCAATGGTCCGACGTATTTCAAAGGCAAACAGGCACCGACACAACATCGTTTCGCTTGAGCAACAGCGCAAGCCCTGCGCAAAATCAACTGAGATATTGGTTACTAAAGCTGGCCCTAGCCGAAAACTTGCCCAAGAGTAATCTCAAACAACATTAGAAGCTTTGACAACAGCACAAGAGGTGCCATATCAGCTTGATATGATGCTATATGACATTTCAACACGAACCGAAAGTTCAGCAACGGCGTCATGTGACATGCGAACTTACCCATCCTTTGCTGGCGACAAATTGGCGTTCTCTCCGAGCCGCTGTCCGGGCTGTTAAATGTATCAACAAATCTATTTTCTCTGTCATATCGTGGTCCATACAGTATTTAACCATTGTAACTAGAAACGCGTAAAGTGAAACAACACGCCCGAAATTCCACTCCCGATCGAAAATCTCCTCAGCGATTTCAGTGAAGATGCGTCCAATTGTTTCCTCGTTGAGATCCAGCCGTTGCGACATCCCCTGGAAAAAAAGCTCGTGCTTGCTCCTCATATTCTGTGTTAGTTTCAACATCTTTTCTCCATGTTTTTTTAAGCTAGAATTACACGAGCATTTGTCTTTCAAAGATGGGAATTCTCTCATCAACACGTACGCAGCAACGTCGCGACATTGGTCGTAGAAGCGCGACTCTTGTACCGTAGCGCCATATCTTTGCGACGATTCCATAAACTGACAATTATTGACGACGACAGCTGCTGAACTTGGCGGCATTTTCACTGCCAACACAGGTTCTTAGGTTTGAAGAAAGTCTACAAAAATCACACAAGCAATACGAACACCGCACTGAATTCCTGACAACAACGAGTGGATAATAAGCGCACTCCACCGTTGCAGTTCCTTTGTCTGAGTGGCATGCAGAGTACGTCAATCATACGAGTTTACGAGTGCACTGATTGGCTAGCGGTGAAATCCTTTCTGCTGATTGGCTTTCAAAGCAAGTTATTTATACGCCATGAAATCATCCCTTGGAACAAAACATGTGACTTGCCATGTGGCTTTTGTCGGGGAAAATTCTCTAAATGTAACAAATTTACAGCTCTAACAAGAATTCCTCCTTTCACACTTTAATTCCAGTCATATGATTCGTGTTTTCATTTTTATTGCGTCACGGGATAGATGTATTTCGTGGGAATCTTATTAAGATTTCGTCATATTGATTTTAACCACAGAGTTCAGTGGTTTTAACCGCTGAGAATTCATTATTGATCAAGCGACAAGCTAAATTAAACATTCTTAAACCCACTTGTAGAAAGTACATAATATTTTCTTCTGATCAGATTTCGGGTAGGGCCTGTCCAGTTCATGGCAGACAACAGCTGTTTCTGCAAACTCGTGATTTGCTCATGTTTGCGCTGTTGACATTGGCAGGCACGCAACACAGGGCAAATCAAATCGGACAAGTAAAATTCCCACGTATAAGAAACACATTTATGCAGTACTGTATTAGAATCTCTTCCGAAATTCTAGGCCCGTCAAATTCTGATAAATGGCGATAGAGGTATTTTATAAACAGGAAAGGCAACATACTCTGTTTACACGACTGCAATTGTTCAATTCGTGGTAATTCCGAGAAACTAAAACCTCCATTTATTCCAGTAAATAATTCTACTTGCTATTTTGATTATTTATTTATTTTGTCAAAGATGTTGAAAATACAGACATACATTTGACAAGCAAGTACAGGCAAGAAGGACTTGCGCTTATATACAACCTAAAACAATTTACAAAATTGCGAAAGGTTGACATTATCTAACTTTACTTTTAAATGAATAGAGCGACTCTGACGACATCATATCGTCTGGTAATGAGTTCCAAAGGGGAACGACACGATTACAAAAAGAAAACATACACTGATTATTATTAGGAATGTATCTACTTCGTAGCTTTTGAGAATGTCCACGTAAAGAATAGATGCTGACTTCTTTTGTAAACAGCTGATCGCAGGGCAGTTCAACAAGATGATGTAAAATTTTGTAAGTCATAATTAAATCAAACTTTAGACGTCTTGATTCTAATGATTCTAATGACAATATCGCCAGCCGATCGAGATAGTTACAAATGAAATATTTGCCCTAATGCAAATCCGCCTTGGAATGCCGTTGCACCTTTTCTACCAGCTTGATGTCTTTCAGCAAGATTGGGCTCCAAACAGGTGTACATGATTCCAACAAGTGTCTCACATAAACAAAATATGCTTGCATTAGGACGGGATTGTTTGTGGTAAAACATTTTAAAATTAGGAATGCACGCGATTTGGTTTTATTATTCCTTCAGTAATCGAGTCCCTTCCGTAAGGAATTACCTTGCAGATGATGTTGTTACATTTTCTGTCTTTAAACGTCGTTTAGATTCCGTAAATTTTTCGCGCATTTGTAAATGTTATAAGGCTGCACGTATGGTGAAAGCAGTTTTACTTTCCTGCGCTTGCCTGTCAATCATTATCACTCATATTTGACAAATAAATCAAATCAAATACTTCATTGATCGAAATCAAAAAGAACCTTCGTATTTCAACAGAGACAAAACACAATTCAATGTTCATACCAAGCATGGCATTGGCATCTGACATCTTAAACACATCTGAAATACCGTAACACAATCAGAGCACCATAAAGTAATATCAATCACACAACTCTTGTACAATTAACAACAATAGCACAAAAATCAAAGTGAATCGCTAAAAGAACATGAACCACTTTTACCATCAAAGCTGTAGCCACATGGGGTGAGTTATCATCTAGCAACAGTGAAAAAAACATGACTTGAATAGCTAAGACTCTGCAGCAGTTCTGTTAACCCGTTAATAAAGTTCTTTCAGTTACGACAGGCATGTTTTGTTGCATGTCCAAAAGGATCGTATAGAAATCGTTGTTTTCCATCATCTTCTACCACCAGATCTCCTAAAAATAGTACAAAGAGACAAACTTCTAAAAGCAATATATACCAAACCGTTGCAGATGGCAAATCCCTGAGAATCTCCAAACGAAAGACATTAATAGCAGCTAATACTCGTCACAGTCTTCTGTATTTCTCAAACTATTGAACTAGAAAAAGATAATTAACCTGACTCCAATAACAAAAATTATTGTAGCTGTGACGAGTTACAATTTCAGAAAAAAAAATTACATTGTAAACTTCAGGACTTTTACACTAACTAGTTACTTTTTGCAATACGTAATTCAATTGTAGCTCGAAGTACAGTTCAATTTCAAACTGTTGGCAGGGACCATTAAAGAAATAAAACAGGGTAATTATGGTTTCTTGGCACAGGTGGTTGTTTGATGTAGAAAAATTGAGCAGTGTTAATGACAAATCGAGGTTACGTGAAAGCGAGGTTGCTTCTCGTATTTAATTGCATTAAATTGTAAATCGTCAGATCGTTGTCGTCAGTATTCGCGTGTGGAGGAGAAATCTCAAAGTTAACGGAAATTAAGTTGTTATTGCGTTTGTAGGAATTTGTCGTGAGAGTGATCACATATCAAGGTACTGTTCTGTTCTGTCGTTCATTTATCACATTGAATTCAATTATTAATTCAGTTTTCATTGTAAATAGTATCATTTGGTAATTAGTTTATTATTGATTTTGTATAGAAAAACCAGCAGGAAAGCACAGCTATTTGTTCTGTTGCCTCGAGCATTTTTTCTCTGAGTGTTTCTTGGCACTTTAATACATAACAACAATGCAACCCACAAATACTAGCAACCCACAATGCAACCTGGTGTCGGTTACAAACATATTTAGGGACCTTACAAAGGTGGTTCACAATCAAGGTGGCTACATATGATATGGTAATCAATTCAAGTTGAAAACTGTCGCGATCCACTTTAGGTTGTGGTCCAGAATTCTATTATAAATGGAGGATTAACCCCTGTCCTGCTCGTAAAACTATTTGAATGAAGACTTGAAGTCGCTTCACCAATTGCTGGTTGGTTGCTTGCTTAGGAATAACTATCTGATTGGTTATGTGTTGCTACTTTTGACCTGCTTCGAAAACGTGTATACACGTCAATAGCAGGACAAGGGTTAAAACGCAGATAGCATTCCAATCAATGTATTTCACATTGCATGAGTTACTCTTTGGTCAATAACGGACTAGTCCTTCTCAGAAGCTCCCAATTTATACTATTTACAAAGACAATACAGAAAATTCTAGAATAATCAACATTGAAATGCTATTGTGGGAGGTCAATATCCTCCCGCTATGGACTGGACATAAAGTGCTGGTTCTGTGTCGTTGAAGTGTTGCATAAAACATGACCCTAGCTAGAAGATCCTACGTAACAAAACACATTACTTTCTATTTATAGAACATCTAGAATAATTATGATCTAAAATGTAATTTGTAGGCGTACAACCAACTCCGACACCAACAGATGACTGTGATGTTCTTATAACACAATCAAATAAAGAGACAATAAGATGTAGGTTTCTCAACTACAGTGAAACCTGTCTATAACGGTCACCTGTAGGACCTCAGAAAAATGACCTTTAAAGACAGGTGGCCTTTCTGTCCAGGTTGATTTCTATAGAAAGTGTTATTTTGGGGCTATGAAGAGTGGCCTTTATACACAGGTGGCTGGTCTATAAAGGTGGCCGCTAATACAGGTTTAAATGTATAGGATATATAATGTCAGTCAAATACATGAAAGGTTATGACGACGGTAATAGCACCTCTGAATCAACATTACTACGCACTTACATAAGACAGATATCATAACAAGACAGACATGGAATGGAGGCTAACTCGTATTGCGACACATACACCAATGACCTACCTTTTGCTACTTTTAGTTGGCCCTCTGATAAATGCCCAATTGACACCGATGGTTTGACCAAGAAGGTCAGCACCATTCAAGGCTTCGAGAGCGTCTTGGGCTTCTTTGAATTTTTCAAACTCTACGAGAGCGTAGCCCTATAGGAATATGACAACAACTTGCAAACAAAACAGACAACAATAAAAGGTGAAATAAACAATAACAACAACAACAACAACAACAACAACAGTAATAACTGGAAATTTTGAAAAACTCAAATCCAAGGTATTCTCTATTATATGGAAAATTGTGTTGGGCATCACCCGTTCAGCATCTTTAGCCCAATACCTGATTTGATGTTTTTCTAACAGTGGACTCTGTCACCATTTCAGTGATCTGCTGGGCACTTTGCAATTACAAAAGATGATATTATTACACACAAGAATGCAAAGAAAATAGAGAACTTCACAACAAGGGAGAAATGTGAAACTGTAAATCGCCATGGAAACAAATCCTGCCCATAAAACAAAGCAATTGGCTTAAATATGCATGGTTGCCTATAGTTGAATATAGCCTGCACAACAATGTGCAGTTTTAAAAATGTACTTGTCATGTGGCAGTCCTGTTAGCTTTTGCTTTGTGATTATTTAAGTCAACTAAACTTACTTGAACTCTTAACACATGCTGTATCCGCGTGGAAAACGTGTGTGGGAATTACAGCGTCATTTGCCTCATTGTCTCCAATGAAACAGAAGCACGTAATAAGTTTCTTTGAATAATGATTAGCTTCTAATTCTGACAGACATTGTCAAGTTTTGTGCAAGGTTTGTAAGTGCAGCGCTTCGCTATGAAATAACGAAATGGCAGACCAAATTTCAAGGCAAATGTGCAAATTCTTTTTGTCGACAAAGCAACACTCACAACTTACTAAAGGCAAAGTAGCAATGCTGCTTTGAAGTGCTTTCATGGAATCAGTAGACGATTCAAAAATGGCTAAAGAATGACATGATCTATGTAAACATTGAGATCGATTTTGTTTGCCAGAAGAAAACTCAACTGTCAAATGATTATAGTACGATGGAGCAAAAAAAACCTAGCAAAAGGCTCTTGCTCGCCATCTGATTTGAAGGCACACATATCAACCCACAAATTGTGTTTGTAAGTCTTCCATCAAAAAATAAACTGCATTTCATAGGAATGTAAAGCTCTAGATCCATCAAAGTATTGGTAACATGCATGTCGGAGAGTACAGACAGGCTACAGCAATGACCGATCAGCAGAGGTAGCCCACATTTCAGACTGAACACAAATGGGATTTACCTTGAGAAAACCCGTCCGTCGGTCTAGATTTAGATGCATATTTTTTATGGCACCATACTCTGCAAATAAATCGTTGACATTGGTCTCTTGTGCTTCTTCGTGAACATTCGTAACAAAGAGTATCCATCCTTCCACGGCTAAAATGGAATACAAACACAGTGACAGAGCGGTCAAGCACCAAAGTTACATGCTCATTGGCTATACGACTGAGTGGACAAACTGTAGAATTGCAGCCTTGATATTTATTCGAACCTCTGACATGTATCAGCGGCATAAATCAACTGAGCACTAGTTAATGAACTATTAGACCTTCAACCTTATAAGCATGGTTTGCTTACTTACAGTCTTCTAAATATTAGGCTAGCAAGATAAACACCAGATAAAGCCACTGTATTTCACAATACATGGCACTGTCATGACTACCGTATTTTCCGGTGTATAAGCCGAATATTTGACCCCTCAAAACTCAATCAAAAATCAAGGCTCAGCTTATACAGCGAATACTGATCACGTATGATGAAAACAATGGACACAAAGAGGAATAGAAGGCCAAGTTTGTGCTTGTAAAGCAATTGTTTCATCAACAAATCATTGTCAAGTAAAGTCAGTCAACATGAACAGTATGTCAGAACGAAATAGAGAATGTGCGCAGCAATTTACCTACAGAGTTAAATGAGTAAGCCAAGTCATCAAAGGAACGAAGATCAGAAACAACTTCA
>OFHS01006446.1:0-10107 GCA_900245855.1 Calvadosia cruxmelitensis | reverse complement strand
TGAGCAGATGACTTCAGATTACTTGTAACCATAACTCCAAGGTCCTTGATTTTGTCAGTATTTTTCACTTGGTGATCGGCGAGGTTGTAACTGCAGGGTTGACTGTTTAAATTTCCAATACGGAAAACGGAGCATTTATCAAATGCGATGCGTAGCTGCCACTTGTTGGTCCAGTCACAGAGATTTTGCAGGGACTTGTTGAGTTTGATGGCACGTCCCGAGTTATATGAATAAAATTTGGCATCATCTGCGAACAATTTGATATGACAATCATCAATAATTTTAGAATGGTCTAAAATTATTGACACTATATAGTTTTTCATAGTATAGCTTTATACTTTGTATAAAATAGTTTTCAGATACGAAAAAAATACATTGTAAACACAGTCGATTCTAAATTTGGTCAAGCAAGTTGACAGATTGCTTGAGCTGACAGGGTAAGCCATTCCACACCCTAATACTACTGGAGCGAAATAATTTAGGAGTGACAGTCTTGCACCCTGAAACAACGAGATATTGCTATTCGAGTGTTTTTATTAATGGAATTACTGTACTAAATTGTTTTGTAAAACAGAGATTTGATTTTACGGTTTATTTACAGTTTTTATAATATTCTTGAAACGTTAAATGTTGATATAACGAAAAGTATATAAATTTCATTTTCTTTCCTGGACTTAACATTAATCTAAAACTTTAATATTAAAGTTATCTGCGTAAATTCACATTTTCGGCTTCCTAATAATCATAATTATTGTGCTGTTGTTTTATTTTTTGATCTTTGCTTATTGGCAAAGAGCCATTCACAAATAATTTCTAAATAATTTTGTAATTGAGGTTCAAGTTCAGCTATATTCCTTCCTATGCAGTACAAAAAGTGTAATCAGCATACATATTTACGTTAAACTATCTTAATGAACTTGAAATAATATTTTATATACATGGTAGTGGTCTTACGAGTGATCCCTGTGGGATACCAGTTGATTTGTTGAAGGAATTGGATTTTTATTATTATTTATTAACTTGAATAGACTCTTTCCTTTCAGATAGATAAGCCTTAACCCATTCTAAAGATGTATCATTGAATCATAGAAAGCTCATTTTCTTAATGATAATTATTTTTCCTCTTTTCCGCTTTCCTCAAATGAAGACTCACAATGCGTAACATATTAGTTCTAAATAATTAGTATAAACCTCAATCAATAAAAAGAACAATATTGGTTGTTGTTGGAACGTCTGTGCCTTAAATTGGACTGATATTTAAATAATGCAATATTTGTTTCCATATGGTGCAGCATTTGACTATGCACTATTCGCTCTAACATTTGAGAGATAATCGACAGATGCTATATAATTATCGGGGTTCGGGTACGGGGTTCGAATCCCAGCTGGACCTGCGGCTTGGACCATGTTGCTGCCTTGATGGCGAGGGGCTTGATGTAACTCGCCGTGCTGCACAATTATCATCAGTGCAGAGGTGGTTCGAAACTTCCAAATAATAGTTCTAGACAAGGGTTTTAGCCCTCTTAATGATGGTGATGGAACTCGATAAAACGAATTCGACTACGTACCTCCACCGTTCATCCAAAAAGTGTCTGTCTCCATACGTGACAGTTAAAAATGTGATAATTGACAAACCGGATATGGGTCCATAAATATTTGAGTCAAGCTTTGAGTTACTTTTAAGCCAGTTACTTTTTTAGAGGTATTTGTCATAAATAATATTTAATTTCTACTTCACTTATTTCAGCTAAACAAAAATCAAGCTGTGCACATTAGTTAACAAATTTCTGATGCAATGTAGAAGGTCTGTATAGCTACAACCAGAACATATTCAGCTAATTTGCTTATCTAAATTCAAAAAAAGGAATTAAATAGATTTGTTATAGTTTTCCTATTTAAAATTTCTTTACTATTTATAAATAAGTTAGATATATTGGACTTGTCCTTGAACTTAGATAGTTGCATTTTTGAACATGGTTCAAAATATTTACTTCTAATGAATATGTATAACTTGTAATATTGTTTATAATTTGGTATACTGTAAAGAAATTTAGAATAGTACACTTTTTACTCTTTTTATCTACTTTGATTTATTGTCAAAATGTTTACATCGCTTGATATCTTTTATATAAATTTTAATGACCCTTGCAGGAGAAAATTTACTTACAAGCAGCAAGGAATGGACTTGCGAACGCACAACTTTAAGCGAGCTGCAGGCAAATGTGGCTATGCATTTTGAATGTCTCACAGCACACAAGTTAGTAGTATTAATATATTTTCTTTCAGTTAAGAAACAAGATGAATTTATTACTTTCGAAATAACAAGTATAGTTTCAATAATATTGTAGTCATGTACCATACTGTTACCTTATCTGATATTTAGCGAAAATCTAACAATTCTTGTTATTATAATAATATGGTCTTAGACCAATGATGGACTCAATAGGGCTGGGAGAGAGGAGACTGTGGTCAGCCCTCTTCATTTCTTAACAGTAAAACCACAAACAGAATTTTAAAGACAATCTACCACAAGAAAATTAGAGCAATTGATGCATAAATATCCATATTTATTAGTTACTGGGGAAATTCCCAAATACGTAGATCTCATTTTAAAGCTATTCCCTTATACTATGATTTAAGACCTATTTTGCATTCTCTTTCACAAAATGTTGTCTCTCGATCCATCCGTAGAGTAGATTAATCAGAAGACGTCTTTTATTGGTGCTGTCATTCCTCCTGGTGAGACTATCCATTTACATTTGTCAATGCACGAGGGAAGTCATCCATCTCATAGCCAGTGAGCCCTGGTTACCTTTGCTTCTCAGGTCAGTCGGTTCCCTGACAGCGTGAACAAAGTCACTGTCAAAACAAGAACGCCACCAGTAAATTGTCGGTTTGATCGCTCAAGGTCGACATTTGCGTCGAACAAGGTCAAACGTTACGGTCACATGTTGTTACTTAGGTCATACTCTCCACTGACATGCCAACCCAGCTGCAGAGTACAGATGTGAACGCAATTGCACGAGGTAGGCCCTTCTACGTGCAAGCGCTATGTGAATGCAGCGGTCACGGCGGTAAAAATCAATCGCCTAAGTTCAAAGAGGCTGTGAGTAACTGTTGCTTGCGGTAGCGGGCTTTACATTCAGGCATGGCCACTCTGAAGTTGAATAAACTTAGGGATGTCTACAACATGGAATGTATGGTGTGCAGTGATACTTTCAAGAATCCAAAGATCCTGCCTTGTCTCCATACATTCTGTGAAAGCTGCTTGGAAGCAAACATCAGGTAGGTCTACTGCTAAATTTGATCAATTATTTGCATCAGATATGTTCCGCACGAATACAAATAAGCTCAAAAGTCGCCCTATGTATATTTGAGCAATGCATAGATATCGGCTAATATTTCCAACTGGTCAGTAATTTAGTTCACTGTCTACTAAGAGCGTAGTGGGAAGCATTGCACGGCAACTGGCTTGGAATAAATTGTGATGTGATTTTTCCCATGCAGAGGTGGAGAACGATTTGTCTGCTGTCCAACATGTCAACAGAATATTCCGCTACCAACGAAAGGGGTCGATGCATTTCCATCCAACTCTTTTGTCTGCAATATGTTGAACGTGCTGACTATTCAGAATCCAACTGCGTGTACAAATTGTGAAGACAGAGAATTGGCAAGTTCAAGATGCCTTGATTGCGTCGAGAATCTCTGCTCAAATTGCGTCACTGCGCATGAGCGAATTCGTCAGACGAAAGATCATGTCATTGTATCATTTGAAGAGCTTCAGAATAATGCTGTTCACGATGCCTTAAAGTGTCCTTCCTTCTGCAGTGTCCATGACAGAGAAGTAAGTGATCTATAGGAATTTCTGCGCCTGCTACATGATCAAATAAAAATTCAAGATAATAATTATTGTTAGAAATGCAAATTAATGTCATACTTAAAACCCTTAATGCAGTTTTTGAATATTAATTATAGATTATAAAAGTTGACCCTCAATCTTCATGTTAAATTTATACATTTTGAAATATTTTTGCATGCATTAACTACATTACTTCTTTCCGCTGTATTCTGCCCTGAATATTTTGTTAGCCTCTAGCCGTGTCTTTCGACTTCAATCCTAGATGCTGAAGTATTTCTGTGAAACCTGCGATGACGCCATTTGCCGGGATTGCGCCATCTACGATCACAGGGAGCACAATTATGTGGACTTGAAGGAAGCTGTAAAGACACATCGAGGGAGTATCACTTCGTTGCTAGACAACAGCAAGAGAAAGATCCCCATTGTTAAATTGGCCCTGAATGAGGTGATAGGAGTTACAGAAAGTTTGAATCACAGGTAGGTTTCAAAATGATCTGGAGTGATACTCCTTTTCATATAATTACTTAGATAAGAAAGAGAAAACATTCTAAAATTTTAACTTAATTAGTTTCAACAAGTATACGCTCTACTGGATCAGATAAATGTATTTATTTGCAATTATGTCATAAATCATTGTATCCTCTACTAATGATGTACAGATTAGTAATAGTTTAATTGAAGCAAAATTATTTGAATTGCAGACCAAGGGATTGTAGATTGAGAATACATGTAACATGTTACTTTCAAAAGCTGACAGGAGTATAAAAGATTTTAGGACTGAAAATTTGCATGAAAGTTTTAGACCTAGTACTGCATAGCATCTTGACTTCCGGAATTCCTAAAAACAAATCTCGATTTTGTATATCCCGTAATTGACAAATTTCTAGCCTCGAAATTTATTGCAAACCTTGCGATTACTTGCACGTTCTGCGATGAGACAGCGTAGGCCATGTGACACTCATTTCTATTGTTTAGCACTGACGTCAATTCCATTACAGTGTTTTTGTATGTAATCATCTCTTGATTATGAAAAGATCAATTCAATTCCATCTTGCCTGCTGTTCTATTCACATGTGTGACTATTATCAATAGCTATTTTTGATTAATTTAAAGGCGAGAGCTCGTGCAAGAAGCAATCCAAGTATCTGTCGATTATCACAGAAAAGCTGTCGAAGAGAAGGGCAAGAAGCTACTGAAGGCATTAGAAGATATGTACGGAAATAAGCATCAGGTATGGCCATTCAAACAGCAGGAATCATTGGACAGAAGAACGTTCTTGAACAATGCGATCTAATCATCGATTCAGCTGATGTGAATAAATACTGATATGTATGTAAAGGCCTTTAGTGCAGTTTTCAAAAACAGGTTACATTCCACTGAACGTTTTATTGAAAGCTCTGTCCGCTTTATCGAATATAGGAGTACTCTCAAAATCCGATAGAATTTACAAGTTTCATTTTATATCTAATTAACACGAATCACTATGATCTGCGTAATCATCATTGTCTTCATAATCATACTCATCTTTATTTCCAGAGGGATGCCTGATAACTCATCGACAGTCTTTTAGTCGAAAGAACAAAACATCTCATTTTGAAGGTCAAATTTGCTTGTTTTCATGTTTAGGTTCTTGATAAACAGAGGCAGACCCTTGAGATTGATCTGCACAATCTGCTGTCGAGTTGCGACTTCGTAGAGAACATCCTGCGCTATGGAAACGAGGCAGAGATCATGATCGTCAAGAAGATGATGACAGTGAGGCTGCAGAATCTTGTGGATCACAAACCAGCGACAGAACCAAAAGAAAACGACGTACTGGAGTTCGAAACTCATGATGGTGATCTAAAGGTAACCGAAATAAATTGAACTCGAAGAAAGCATGATTTAATACTTAGACTAATTTAAGGAATCAAGCAAGATAATTATGCGTCCATGCAATTATCTATTATGAGAAACTTGCATTTATTTTGAATTCACAATAGGGATAATTTCTTGGCAGTACACCTCAGCCAACACTATCTCAATTTTGCAAGAGGGTATCTTTGACAGTGAATCAATCTTTCGCTGTGGGGCAATTCAAGTGTGAAATGTTTCAAGGAAAGACTGTTGCTTTCTCGAGTTAGCTAAACAAACCAGTGAAATGGTCAACAGCATGTCCTGCTATAAAACACTTCCTTAGACGCTTAACATCGGTTTCTAGTTCTTTATTGCATTTATTGACGCTGTGGCTTGTTAAGAAGGTTGCCACAATTTATACCAACGTCGGTCCTGAAATAACAAGAATTCTATTTTCTAGTGCACTTCCCTATAGCATAATAGTTTACTGTCTCAATTTCTTTTTAGTTGGCCGTTACAAAGTTTGGTCGTGTCAGTACAACGAAAGCTTTTCCGCCGATGTGCACAGCCGAAGGGAATGGCATCAAACAGGCGAAAGTAGGACAACTCACACTGTTTCAAGTCTTTGCAAAGGACCGCTTCGGAGAGCCAGTCGATGGAGGTAGGAGCAGGACTTTTTATCATTATTATTCCAGTGCTTCATTGCCAGCTATCACGGGATTTTAACATGAACTTGGGTCTTCCGCTTGTATGAAGGTGGAGATTCAGTCGTTGTAAAAGTCCAGGATGAAAATGGTCACGTGATCAGCGCTGAGGTCAGGGACAATCACGACGGCACATATACGGCTCAGTACAAGCCAATCTCCAAGGGAATGCACGTGATCTCAGCCTACCTGCGCGAGAAACCCATCGTTGGCAGCCCTTTTGAAATCACAGTCACAGCTGGTATTGACTGTAGCAAGATCGGTCCCATGCTCCTGAAATTTGGCTCAGCAGGCATCATTACATCTGGCAAAGTGCAGAACGACTACTACGAGCCATGGGGACTGACAACCAATCAGAGGGGCTGCATCTTAGCAACAGACCACAACAATCATAAAATCCAGGTGATCAACAGAAGCTTAATCAGATGAATCAGCTCATATAAACAACGATTGTTAGATATTAGACTTCAATGAATTGTTTATTGCTTCTAATTGAAACCTTCTATAATATTATGTTGTTTGATGAATAGGTCTTTGATCCTAATGGTAAGCTGATGCATCAGTTTGGCAATCGAGGAAAGGGGGACGGGGAGATCTGGTATCCGACAGGCATTGCTGTTGATCGTCAGGCGAATATCTATGTGGCTGACCACGGCAATCATCGCATCCAGGTAAGCCCTGTGAGAACTTACTGTAAATGAGCCATCAAAATCATCAAGGTTATCTCACGGGTTATAGCAGTTGTTAGGACGTATGTATTTATAGCTGTTTTCTTCCTTCGTGATTAAGCCTTTGGCATGCAGTTATTAGTTTCTTTGCCCAGAGAACATATTTATTCACCATTCGTGCTGGCGCCATCAACTTCCCTGGCACTGTTTTGCCTTTATCTTGATTCTCTTCTTTTAATGGGATTAAGTGAAAAAGGAAAAGAATTGAAAATATTTAATGCACGATGTCGTAAAAGAAAGTTTGTCCTGGAAAGGGATCCAATGTCCCAAAATGTCAGATCGAGCGAAATGCGGTAAAATGTATTCAACAAATGACAATAATGTCGTAAGTCTCGCATTTCTCCTTGCAGGTGTTTAGCTCAGAAGGAGAATTTCTTCGTAAATTTGGCGTTCGAGGAACGGGTGACGGACAGTTAAAGGGCCCTTGCGCCTTGGCCGTAGACCACACTGAACGACTCCTCATTGCCGACAGGGACAACCATAGGGTACAGATCTTCGATCTGGAAGGGGAATTCATCTCAGTGTTTGGAGGAAGTGGCAATGGTGATGGAAAAATGAATTCTCCTAGACACCTGGCTGTTTCCCCCAGCAATGAGATTGTCGTATCCGATACGAACAACTATCGCATCCAAGTCTTCAGCAGCCAAGGTGATTACTTGTACAAGTTCGGTACAAAGGGCAGCGGCGAAGGCCAGTTCCTATGTCCGTCGGGGATTGGAATCGACTCAGAGGGTCACGTGGCAATTGCTGATTTCAAAAACATCAACGTTCAACTGTTTTGGATGGATGGAAGATTCATCAAGAAATTGGGCATTGAAGGGGCAGGCATTGCTTGCTTCAACAAGCCGACCGGTCTTTGCATATCACCCAATGGCAATGTATTGGTAGCAGATAGGGGAACGCACCGCATTCAAGTGTTCTAAGCCAATAAGAGCGTCGACAGAAATCAATGAACTCTCGTCAGAGATTAATTTATAAGAAAAAGATGCAAGTAATGGAAAAGAAACTTTCTTCTGCTGTCTCATGAATTGATGATGGAAGTTTTCAGTTTTGAAGTAACAGCTGCTAAAAGTATCATTTTGAATTTCATGCTGGAACTGTTCCCTGGATTGCAGCATCACCAGTTGCTTGAAAATTTTTGATGACAGACACAGACACGTGTGTAAATCTCATTAACTAACAGTGGTCTTCGGAAGCTCAAACAAAGCTTGAAGTTACTTGCCCGATTACTGTTAAATAAATGAATGGTTGTGCTTTCTTGTGTACAGTATCAATTTGCTTGACATTAAAAGAGAGGCTATGGCGTATCGTAGTGTAAAGATCATTTCGTAGTGCAGCGTACACTAAACAAAGCATCTCTCGCAAATCTGCAGAAAGCGATACAAACGTCGTGTATAATATGAAATGAATATTCGGAATTACAAATATTTGAAATTATCTCAAATACAAAGATGGGTGAGATTGTCTTGATTTCGTGGCCCTTTAAACATCTTCAAACTAATGGAACAAGTGCATTATTGATGCATTTTGAGATTGCAACGAGTATCGTAATGTGTTTCTGAACTGAAATCGATACGTTTGACAGCCAAGAACAATCTTGAAATTGGTCATGTTAGAAGTCAATAGAGCTGAAGATCCGCTGCAACTGAACACGCTTCCAGCAAAACCGTCTTCTATCATCCCATATGACAGAGGTCAATTAGCATGAATCCCAAAATGCATCGAGACGGCACTTGATCAATTTATTCGCTCGATCCAACTAAAATATTGATCAATCGAGTCCTGTAATTGACAACAATATTCTGTCAAGAAAAAATGCTGTGGAGTTTATAACACATATATACTGCAGCCATGCATATATGGTTCTATACCTGTACACTGTATTATACTGCATAGTTCTATACATAATACACTCTACACTATAAACACTATACACTACTACTGGCAAATTTATATTTTATACAAATATACAGCATTAAATTGCAGAATGCAAGAAAGAAGCTGTTACCTTGTGTGTTCCCTAGTACACTAAGGCTCAGTCGACACAAACATCACACAGTAGATGGGCTGGACATGTGTCAGTGATTCAAAAAATCATCAAGGCACACGGATAACACAAGACCACACTGAATGTATATCAACTACGTGGTTATCTTATACTGTCACAGAAACGAGGTCACTAGGCCCCTCAGTTCACATGAATACACAGCATTTACCGGTGCATCATATATGAACTTACATAATACAGCTGTTTAGAGTGATTTCTATGCTGTAATATGTTCCTCGCAATAAATTATTGCATGTGCTACACTACAGTGGCCACAGCAAATGATCAACAAAAATAAAACAATCATTTTCACGCTATAACACAATTGAATCGGCGCAGCGGACTACTCAGAACCTCTCTCATAAAAATGTGAAAAGTCAAAGGGAAATAATAATAAACAATAAGAAATAATAATAATAGTTATTAGAAATATTTGAAAGTATTTCAAACACGATGTGAAAAGGTATAACCAATAAAAATATCAAAGGAAAGTCAATGCCAACAATATAACTATTGGTATGTGTAGCTTTATCGCAGTACAGCTGGTAAATTTCATGGAGTTTGGAAACTCTGACGAGAGGCCAATCAACATCGAAATCACAAAAAGCATTACGTAATCATCAACTTAAGAAGAGACTTTACTAAAGTCCGACTATTATCAGAGCATAATTCCTAGTTATGTCGAAGCATAATTAAGATACATATGTTCTTACATTTCTCTAATTCAGATGTCATTAGAAGATATGGTCTACCGTATTTGCCCAATAAAGTTTATTAGTTCCCTCTGCCATTACTGCATTCGTTTGTCAATAAATTACAAACCTCGTTCTACAAGTTCAAGGACACAAACCGATCGCATTTTACACATATTATATGTTGTAACATATCGCATGCAGTAGACTAGACCATGCAATAAACCGCCTTCCCCGAAAG
>OFHS01006444.1:0-10110 GCA_900245855.1 Calvadosia cruxmelitensis | reverse complement strand
AATTTTTAAAATAAATATTAAAAATAATTTTATGTTTTTACTTGAGCGCAGCAGGACTGCTTTACTTCAAGAAACCCAGTTGCTATATAAAATTATAGATTGTTGCACTTGCAAGGCTGTTGGCACATGGGAGAACGCCTATTGTTTGGCGCCAGGCATGGCCGATCACACTATTGCACTATTGACAACTTGACCTTTGTTTGTTGTACGTGATGTAATAGCCACGCGTCTAGACACAGTAGTGTGAAGGGCAATCCATCAAATCATGACTGCATAGCGAAAGGCCCCTTTGCTGTTTTGCTTGTGTAGACCGTTTGATTTCAATTCAATTAAAAAGGGAATTAACAGGTAATTAAACAGATAATAGCAGGTCTGACTGATTACTGTTTTTTATTGAAATACAGGAAACTGATATTAGATTTAACGACGCAGCCTGCAGGCTGTTGAAAACGATTTGGGCATCTGTCTATTCATTCAATCTTTAAAGCAGACAATCTTTTGTGGCACTGTCTTTCGCGCCGGCCGGCAGGAAAGCCGTACATCGATGTTGTATAGTCTGATTTGGGCTTGCACCCACTTGCCACGCCGCCGCAGACTGCCTCCCACGTGTCTGACAGTGATCACTTACAAGACAGGTGCTCACGAACCACGTTTCACAATCAGCAGTGACGAATGACCGAAAGAACAACAACGAGTGAACTAAATTATTTCGAGCAAAAAGTCTGGCGGTTGGCAGAAGTTATTGAAAAAAACAGGAGAAGGAACAAAGGTTGCGTGATGTCCTCAGCAAAACCAAGCCGCTAACTGTTCTTTGGGCTAGGGCAAATCCAGTGCCAGTTGAACAAGATTCTGAAGCTGTTGGGCAAGGAATGCAAGTCGATGTTGTTGATTGTCCTCTTCCTGGGCCAAGCGGCACACCAGACATCATGCATACTAGCGAAACTGTGGAGTCGTGTGCAGCTGTCGAGTCAAACCCAACACAGGAGCCTTGTGTTGAAGGAGACATTGGATTGTGGCCGGCAACGGTTAACAGCACAACACGCCGTTATTGGGCAGAGAGGGGAAGCAGAGAATGCAGAAGTTCAAATGCCGACTTCAAGAGATTCACTGCGAAGACGATCGGAGATAAAACTTGCTATTGTACTTCGTCTTTGTTCAGCGCTGTTTCTCACAATGGTGAACTACAGGATCGGATTTGGCTCTGCTTTTCGTTAGTTACCTTTCAACTGTATTGCTTCTGCTGCAAGCTTGTGAATGGTAGAGAAGATGACAGCTTGCAAGGTCGCGGCTACGAAGACTGGAAAAATGCCGCAAAGACACTATCTCGCCATGAAAACAGCGAGGCACATTGTGAGTCGATGCTTACGCTGGTAAACTGAGGATGGCTGGTGGCACAGTTGATGCAGGACTGGTGAAACAGTATCAAGCCGAACGCAATTACTGGCATTCTGTTTTGAAGAGAGTGGTGACCGTAATTCAGTTTTTAGCTGAACGTGGTCTTGCTTTACGTGGTACAGACCAAGTAATTGGCTCGCACTATAATGGCAACTTTCTCGGAGTGATTGAACTGTTGGCCAAGTAAGACGTTTTCCTTGCTAATCATCTACAGAGGCATGCCAACAAAGGGAAAGGTACAATATCGTATTTATCATCCAAGATATGTGAGGAATTGATCGCTGTTATGGGGGCCAGATTGATGAACACAATCGTGGATGAATTGCAAACTGCCAAATACTTCTCTGTCTCCATTGACTCCACCCCTGACATTTCGCATGTTGATCAACTGGTATGTATTGTGCGTTATGTTTTACCTACGGGACCTGTAGAGCGATTCATGACCTACTTGGACATGAGAGCTCACACAGGTCCAGCATTAGCAATTTACTCGCCTTTCTGGAAGGACAAGGAATAGACATTAAGAACTGCCGTGGCCAGTTGTACGACAACTCTGCAAACATGAGCGGAAAGTATCAAGGTGGACAGGCGTTGATCATTAAACGTAGCCCTCTTGCTGTGTACGTCCCTTGTTGTGGGCATTCGTTGAACCTTGTTGGACAGTGTGCAGTTGATTGTTGTAACGAAGCGGTCACCTACTTTGCATTTATGCAGAAGTTGTACACGTTTTTTGCTGGCTCCACTTACAAATGGAGCCTCCTAACAACAGCACTTAATGCGGCGCCGGCCAGCACAACCGGCAACAAGCTTTTGGTCATCAAACGCCTTAGCGACACTCGCTGGTCTGCTCACGCTGATGCAACCAAAGTGCTGGCTATGGCATACAACACCATTGTAGAACTACTTGGGAAAATTGCAACCAACGGCGAGGAAAAGCCAGACATCAAAATGGAAGCACAGGGAATGCATCAATGCATTATTCGTCTGGAGACCGCCTTCATGGCAGTTTTCTGGATTGAAATTCTTCTGCAAACGTTCCAGAAAGTCAGCCAGAAGCTTCAAGACTCTCACCTGGATCTTAACACTGCAGTCAACTTGCTCGCTTCTTTACAAGCATCGTTGGAATCAATCGGCAGCAAGTTTAATCACTTTGAAGTTTCTGCGAAATCTTTATCGGGTGCAGATTGTTATTACTCAGCGGAGCAGCGACGTGTCCGGAGACGGCCTGCTGACAGGGAGCTATCACCAAGTGAAGCATTTCAGAAGAATGTATTCGATGCTATTGTGGCAAAACTCAAGACAGCATTGAGTAGGCGCCAACTTGCTTGCAAAGAGACCTATGATTTGTTTGTTTTTTTAAGCACCATGCACGTTTTGACCCCTGCCAGATTGAACAGCACTGTGACGCATTAGTGGCCACGTACCCTGATGACTTGGACGTTGCTTTACCGCGGGAGGCTATTTCTTTTGCCTCATTTGTACATCCTATCTTGGCAAATAAGAGTTCAGTTAGCAACGAGTTACTTATGTTTACAACGATCCACGATCAAGGTTTACTCAATGTGTTCCCCAACGTTGAAATCATGCTGCAAATTTATTTATCCATGATGGTGACAAACTGTAGTGGAGAGCGATCTTTTTCAAAACTCAAACTTGTTAAAAGTCAGCTTCGATCCACTATGTTGCAGGAGTGGTTAAATTGTGCATCATTGATGAGTATCGAACATGAGCTTCTGCGGGCAATGGATTTTGAGGAGATTATTTCTGAATTGGCTGGGGCAAAAGCAAGGAGGAAAACGTTCTAACTGTGTGTTAGTGCAACCTGCTGTTCAACTGCTTCAAACTGGGCCTCTGCTGCAGTACATGATTTCATTGCTTGTGAACACATTGAGCAGACCCACAACATTGACCATGGATGGCCTGGCTTGGACTGCTTATTTATTTATTACTCCTCGTTAGGAATTGCTGTGTCAGTCTTACTGACTGTGTTGCATTTGAAACATATCCATTAGTTTGTTAAAGAGCACACATTTGCTTGCTGATAGTTCAAATATATTTCAAGTTCTAGTTTCCATCATTGATACATCTGGTCTTGCTTTTCTGGCTCCTGTTAATTGTGCATGTTATTTCAGTGCTTTGCTGTCCTATTTGTTCACCCGCATGGCGATTGCTGAATTGTCTTTGTGTTAGGTCCTTCTGTGAAAAGTGCCTACATGCCAAAATCCCTGGAAACGGCCCTGCATATCCTACAAGCAATGCTGGAATATCACTTGAGTTACCTATGCAGAGCATGAAAGAAAAGTAGAGGCACATAAATTGGGTTAAATGTTAGTTTGATGCATGCAAGCGGGCGCTCAACAATGGAAGGTTGTGTAGACCAAGGGCATATTGGAAACAATTGCACTTGCAAACGTGCAGCCCTATTTGACCAGTTAGTAACAGCTTCAAGTCCATTTGCTCTATTTTTTTGTTTTTGTATTACTATTCCTGTTATATTCCTTTTTCTCCTGCTGCTAACATGTTGCTTGCTGATAATTGACTTGACATTATTTTGTGGTTTCATGCTGGTAGCATTGTAGTATTTAATAGGGATATTGACTCTAATACATACCGTGTAGCAGCAGAGAAATGTATTGCAGCAGGGTATCCAATACGGAATCTCTCAGTCTAATGGGATTAACCAATCAGAGAGAAACAAATCTATGTTTCTAAACAACTTTGCGTGTACTTGATAGACACCTAGTTGTTAAAAGTTTGATTCTATTGCAATTGACGTTTGAATATTTGCCAGTCCTGGAAGACGACTGCTGAAAGTGTTTGGTGTGAATTTCAATCATAATTCTCAGTTCTCAGCCAATCAGATTGCAAGAAACGGAACGGATGTTTATAATCAAATTGCTGCTTTAATCACACTTTTTAAGGTTTTGATTTTAATTTACTCCAGAGTGGCTGAATTTTGCAGAGACTGAAAACAGTGCATTTTCGGTTTTCTCATCTGCAAGCTCTTCTTATGGAGGATACTTTTCCTATTTAAACAAGGACATCATTAGTGACACTGATAGTCATATCACACCAGACAAACTCTTTAACCTTGTAATGACCAGGTAAATTAAAAACCTTTAATACTGCAGGATTGGTAAAGTTTATAATGCTAGTATTTAGTAATGTTAACCATTGTCCTGCTATTGACATGTATACACGTTTTCGAAACAAGTCAAAAGTAGCAACATATAACCAATCAAATAGTTTGTCCCTGGGTATCAACCAATCATCAATCCATAAAGCTACTCCTTGTCTTTGTTTACCTAGTTTTATGAGCAGGACAAGGGTTAAATTGTAGCAATGTTAAAAGTGGAAGAATCTTAAACTTCGGCTTGTGAGTTTAGATATTAAAGAATGAAACTGGTTAAATAGAAGCGTATTGTTTATTCCCGTTGAAACTTAAATTGAGATACCTTTTTAGGCTTGGACAGTGCTGCATGTGAAGACAGCAAGTGCATGGGTAGTATCAACCATCCTGCTAAAATTGCTAAAGGTGGGCCCGTTTAATGATTGGTCTGCGCAATAATTGTTTAAATACCTTAATAACCAGCAATTGGCTTCTAAATTTCACATTTGCAGCCAAGAGGTTCAATTAAACTAAGACGCTGCTAAAGTGCTAATTTACCAGTTATTGAATTCAAGTTGATGTGGTTTTAATTGAAGATAGCATGCATTAAAGTTTTGAATCAATACTGTATTTCTTGGACGATACCTTAAGCAACTATTTCTGTATGCAATGACCATGCCGACTGTTCAGTGTTCTCTATGCAACAAACTCTTTGTAACCCCAACATGATACTTTCTATAGAAATCAACCTGGATAGAAAGGCTACCTGTCTATAAAGGTCATTTCCTCAGGTACCAGAGGTGACCATTATAAACAGGTATCACTGCACCATGGTAATTGCTGTAGTACTTATGCGTTCTTCCTGTGTCTTAAATGTTGTTCTAATTGTGATAATGCTCTTTAGATGGCAGACTGGGTGGTATTTTTCGCAACAAAGACGTCGAATCCAAAACCTCACCTTTCCCAACTCCTGACTACCCATCTCCACCTACAATTGATTCCGAGACATTCTACCCAATGAAGACACATCCACGTGGCATAATGGTCATAATCAACAACAAGGACTTCCTTCCCTCATCTGGAATGGAGGGATATCCCCGCAATGGAACAGATGTCGATGCTGGTCAACTTGAACAGCTGTTTATCGACTTGGGTTTTGTTGTGCAACCTTATCGGAATTTATCATGCTACGAAATTAGGAAAGTCATGAAGCAAGTGGCTGTTTCTGATTTTCGGCGATATAGCTGTTTAGCTTGTGCAATTCTTAGCCATGGCCAAGAAGGAGTTGTTTATGGCACGGATGGGACCATTGATATCAGAGAAATAACTGGCTACTTCCGTGGAGAAAACCTGGCTGGGAAACCTAAACTATTTTTCTTCCAGGCTTGTCAAGGTGTGTTTGTTTATGTCATGTCTATTTTCAGAATAGAATTCCCATGAGCATTTTATTGACTGCATAATAAATTCTTTCATCAATATTCACCATTAATTTTGTGTACGTTTGAATTTGATATTATGATGTGAAGACGTGTTAGCATTTTGAAAGTGGCTTGATTCGTGCTAATTAAAGCTATCATTATTACTGTACCAGCAATGAGACTGCAACTGTTAACACTAAATGTAGCCGTATCATATCTAATAACAAAAGAATAGTCTGCTATGGATTTGTCAACTGAAAGTAAAGGAGGTTCCACATGATGCAATGTATTGCATGTAGTGTTGATCTTATGCCATAATTAAACTCATCACCATAGATAAGTTGTTTTGAATGTAGTTGATATGTTGAATGTAGCTACATTTAGCTACATTTAAGAATCTCGATGCAGCTGGATGTGGTTAATTTAAATTTGTTGTAGGGATGAGCCGATATAGATTTTTGCCGATATACCGATACGATATATCGGCTACCGATAAAAAGTTACTATCGGCCGATACCGATACCAATACCGATATAAAGCCGTAACTTTCTAAAAGCGAAGTCAAGCAATACATAACCCATAAAGCAAACCAAAATTTAGCTTGCCATTTCGTGGTTCGATAATCGATAAGATAAAATNACCCTCAACCTGATAGACTGAGATGCATTATGCTGAGTCCTGCCGTTGGCCCGGCGGCGTAGCCGCTAGTACCGATATAAAGCCGTAACTTTCTAAAAGCGAAGTCAAGCAATGCATAACCCATAAAGCAAACCAAAATTTAGCTTGCCATTTCGTGGTTCGATAATCGATAAGATAAAATGTCATTTGAGTGATTGAAGACTGGATTAAAGATAAACATTTTGATCAGATGTCGCTAAAAGCCGTCCGAATTGAAAGTAACACAAGTGAATGCTGCACATATGACGGTTTTCTCAAAAGAATTTAATGGAATTTTATATCGGCTATTTGCCGATATGCTTTTATTATATCGGGCCGATAACTGATATGAAAGTATCGCCGATATATCGGCCGATACAAATACCGATACGATTATCGGCTCATCCCTAATTTGTTGAGTACTGTGCTATGGGCTAGCACCTTGGATGGTTTGCAATGAGAGTAGGAGCAATAAGTAGAGGCATTTCAGATGAGGCATAACCAGCTATGTCAGATGCGTTGCCTACATACAATCCTTGGTGTCTCCCTCTTTGACTGCATCTGAAATGCAGTCATTCGCCAATGTTGCTGCCAACAGTCGACAATCTCACAGGTGATTTAATCGCACAAGCTGCGCTGCTTTCGACGTGTCTGTCGCATGGCTCACTCCTGGCTGCCAAAGCGCATTCTGCTGTCTGATGTTCCTGATGGCTGGCTGCGGGACCGTCATGCTCCTAAATTGGGCTGGCGCGATCAGGTCATCCAAGACGTCTCTGGTCTTTCTCATGGCTGGTACCGAATCAGTGATTCGTTCAACTTAGCAGTGGAAGCGGCTCAAGACCGAAAACAGTGGAGAGGCATCCATCGTGATGTAATATGTGAACCGACATATGGATAGGCTATGCTGTATCTCAGATAAGGGTTGATACGATACGATGCGAAATAGCTATTTATAGATTGTAGAATTACATTACATGGTGTAAACCTGCCTTAGCAATGCAATCCTGTTTGTCTCGTAATATGTAATCATTTCAATTTGTTTATATTAATCTTATCCCTTTGTTTATATTGAATGCGATCTTAAGCTTATACCAGATTTGACTACAGCCTACATACCGTAATTAGGTTGGTTGGTTTTGGATGTAGGACACAGGGCCTAAAGTTATCTCAGAAGTATTCCACTTGTGAACCTGACTACTGTGACTGATAATGATGCAAAATAAATGTTGGAGAGACGTATGAATGTTCATTTGTTTGTTATGATTTTCTTACTTTATCTTTTTATGGTTGCTATATAAATTGTTTTAAGGTCCCGCAAACAAACAAGCACATGTTCTTATGGGAAGACCTTGTTCATGTTAATTCGTTTGCCTTGTTCTTATAAATCTGTTATTGTATTGCTATTGTATCTTCTTATTGACATGTTCAAAATAAATATCTATCTATCTTTTTGATTGGAAGACTAAACAAGGAGTTTGCCCTGATGCTTTATTGATTTGCTAACATATTTGCTACCGCTAGTCTTAATTTCGATGTTGAAACCAAGCTTGTGAGACTGCTCTGATATTTGTAATCTCCTGCAGAGACTCGGTGTATATGGATGTCAACTTTTTTAATCTAGCTGACGAAGTACTTTTCAGGATCTGTTGTAATGCTGTCTTGCTGTTGCAGGCTCGGATTATATGGATTCCGTTGATGCTGTGGATGGTCCTGCCGATGACCGAACGAATGATGTATCCCTTCCATCTGAGTCGGATTTCCTCTTTGCTTACTCCACTGTGCCTGGCTATTATTCATGGAGAAACTCAGCAAAAGGATCATGGTAGGAGCAATGTGGTATCAGCAGTTATGTGTACAGTCAAAGCTGTTAGCAGCCACCTCTATAGAGCAGCCACCTGTGTATAAAGGCCACTCTTCATAACACTAAAATGATACTTTATATATAAATCAACCTGAACAGAAAAGTTACCTGTCTATAAAGGTCATTTTTCTCAGGTCCCGGAGGCAGGGCTGTAAAAGTTACCCTTTAGAAGTAACTAGTTACAGTTAAAGTTACCTTATTTCGAAAATGAAAAGTTACTCTTCAAAATTACTATTTTCTAAAAAACTTTCAAAAGTTACTAGTTACCTGTCAGGAAAAGTTACTAGTTACAGTTACTTCAAAGTTAGTTTCATCGATGTTAACATAAGAAAAAAAGGTATAATTTACATCTGTATTTTAAACAAATTCCAATTTACCATCTTCAGTGGATTTTTTCATGCATACATGCATGCTTTGAAGCTTATTGTATCTTAAAGGTACCCACATTCAACTAACGTCTAGAAGTGAAAAGTAACTAATCGTAAACAATTGTAACTTTGAAAAGTTACCAGTTACTTTGAAAAATTGTATCTAGTTACAACAAAAAGTTTCTTTCAGTGAAAAGTAATTAGTTACTTCAGAAAGTTACCCAAAAAGTAATCCTTCGAGTAACTACTTTACAGCCCTGCCCGGAGGTGACCACTATAGACAGGTTTCACTGTATTAACAATCTTGTTTGAAATTTGCCAAGTGTTTTTGTTGCACGCGGCTTCCATTGCTGCAGGATACATTCAGTCTGGTGCAGTAGAAGTGTGAGTTCTATATTTGCAGTTCTGCACAATGCACATTGTGTTGTTCTTCAATGCTTAAAAGTCGTTAGTGATGACAGTCTCACACTTTCAATATTGATGAATACAATCACTGGAATTCGCATTGAACATGCTGGATTCGTATAGTAGATTAACCACCTGTTAGATTACCATTATTCTGTAAAACATATCGTTTAACCAATTTCTGCTATTCGCATGTATGCGGCTCCCACCAAACCAAGCACCAACGCCAAAAGAACTTAGCTATGGTGATGCGTTTAACTGTGAAACATATCTTTTAACGATAGCTATTTTTCTTTGTCTGCCATTTAGAGTAAAATATAAAGTGCAAATAAATGAAATTCAATTCAATTCAGTGGATATGCACTGAAACGCACTGTGATGACACTGATACCATTTGATCTCTGCAATCAGGAGTGGTGCCAGATAATTTAGAGACGAGGGGCTAGGCTTCCCTTGCGGGGGGGGCTAACCAAGCAGCATAAATTTCTACAAAATGCGTAAACATTGAAATCAGTAGCTTATTTACATTTCTGAGTCTCGTCATATATCGCAATTAGAGGTCAATTAGCTCGTCATCTGGATTTATCCAGCAAGACGACTGGTTTAAACGGGATTGTGACTGAGATTGCCACAACTACGAGCTTAACTTTCCCCGACAAAGCAGCTTTAGATTCCCTGATGGGGGCTAGGTTTCCCCGAGGGGTGTTCCATGTGTCTATATCTGCCTATATGTGGATATGATTAGAACGGTTATATAGAAATGTAGTAAGGTAGCCCACAACTTTCTAGTCCATGATGTGTTAGCAGTCACCTTCGTATAGCAACCATATGTGTAGCAGCTACCTGTCGATAATGGTCAATTGGTCATAGTGTAGAAGTCCCTGAAGGAAGTCTCAC
>OFHS01006443.1:0-10113 GCA_900245855.1 Calvadosia cruxmelitensis | reverse complement strand
ATTATTATCAGTTTTGACTGCAAATAAGCAAACCGAGTTCGCGCCAATCTGCCTTTTCGCTTTCCTAAATGGAGCCAAGAAACCCGTCAAAAGCATCTTGTTGTCTATTTCAACACCAAGCAGTTTCAGCTGCTTAGAAATTACGATAGGATATATAAAAATCCGTCCGAAAGCATGACGGGATGCAGGTGTTTTCTTGCACGTGATTTTGAGCTGAAATCTACAACTTTGACAGCCAAGAACAATCCCTGAAATTGACCATCATTGACAGGAGTACGGCTGATTGCGTTACAAGCAAAGCATTTTCCTGGCATCTTGACTTGTGGCAGAGGTCAACTCACTTATAAGTTATAATTATACCGAAAAGCATTGGGACTGCGCATGGCGGATTGCAGTTTCTAAGGATAAGGCAACCTGTCTTGCTTTTGTTTACTGTAATGTTGTTGAACCACTCACGTAGAAGATCGATGTCCTGTTTGATATGCGACTGCAGTTTCGAACTGTGCTGATAAAACGTATAATGTCGTTCGCATATTGTACTGTCGCACAGAGAAAGGGAGTCGTTACTTAGATAACTCTCGATTAGTTCGATTACAAGCACACGGCTGATTCTGAGAAACCATAGCCAGCAAGTTTCGCTACGAGTAAGCGCTGGCGAACAGTATCAAATGCTTTACTAAAGTCGAATGCAACTATACGGCACTAAGGCAGCGCATTCGTTGTTGTCAAGCGCGTTCTTCCAGTCTTCAGTGATTTTAAGGAGAGCAGTAGTGCACGAGTTTCCCTCGAGGTATCCTGATCAGGCATTCGACCAATGTTTATTAGTCATTATGTGGTCTTTAATTTGAGAGTCTAGCAAACGCTGTACTGTAGCATAGCCACTAGCCAATCAAATTTAACCTACAGAATGAATGAATTTTCTTTCTCTTCTTACCAGATCTCTACCCTCGTATTCATGCAAATAACCACGTTGTAATCTCATTAGCATATTTCTTATCTCCGTATTTTGATTGACAGTTGCATATTATTATAAAGCCTTTACGCATTCAATATTCCCCTTTTGTTGTTGACCAGCTATTTCTAATGTTCCTAAAGTTGATTTTACTACGTTCGGGTGGGAGATATTACTTTATGGACTAAAACGAAAAACTGTGATTAGTATTGGACTAATTAACCTCCGCCCAAATGCTAAGCAACGACGCTATAGTAATTCACTACAGTATATTATAAAGCCTTTACGCATACAATATGAATAAGAATAAGAACTACCAGAAGAACAGACGATGAAAATTTTGACAGCCAAGAGCATTCCTTGAAATTGACCACCACAGAAAAGAGTACGGATGTTGTGGGTTCATCAGAGGTCAACTAGCATGAATCCAAAAATACATTCAGAATGCACTTGGTCAATTCTTGGCTGTTTTTACTCTCAAAGATGAACCATCTTCCTTGACAGGTGAGATTGACATCCCATCCTCTACATTCTCTGTCGGCAGCGCCAGGAACCGTTTGTACATCACAGAAACTCTTCTACCAAGAGGGGGAGTAGGCCAGAATTGGACACTCACAATCGATCGCGCACTTCCAGGAGCAGTATTGCTGGTGAAAGGCAGCTACGCAACAGGATTTGAAGTAATTTACCGCCAAGAATACAATCTGTCCCCTGGAAATCACACACTTGCCTTCGAAAAGACTTTCGTGATCCCACCCTCTACTTACATTGCTTACTCGTCGCCTCGAAAGGGAAGCATTCGATATCAGGACAGCGTGGATCACACTATTTTGGAATTTCAAGGAAAGTCTGCAATAAATGTAGGAGAAACCGTTGTCGTTACTTCCAGATTGACAAGGGTGTTTGCAAGGGAATATTTTATAGCGGTAAGTTTCCTCTACAAATCCTGCACTGAAGTCGTCTAGAACGACCGCAATTTTCACATCAAAAGAACAAATCAGCTTACACTTACAATTGTAGTAGTCACCATAGTTACAGTAATAGCAATTTATTCCTATAGCCTCGTATTATTATTAACCTCGAATCCATGTGAAGCAAATTAGTTCCCAGTCCTTATTTTATAGTCATTATTTCTGCTTGTCAGTCATAGCTATTATATAAAGCCACAGAGATGTGCGTCAGTGTACATTATGTCACTTGAGTTTAGAATTATAGGAATAATATAAGTGGACGAAGAGGTGAGAAATGTAAAGGCCGTTTCTTCAGATTAGTCTCGAGTTTTGGTTATTTTATTTACTATTGTGTTATATTACATTGCAATATTTACCACAATTTCCTATGTCATGTCGATTTGATCGTCTCTCAGACCTCGGATCATAAATGTTTGTCATTTATTGGCGTTATTCGAGATTCATTTTGTTATCTGTCGCCAGTATCGTGAAAATGGATGATGGGGAAATGGTCTATATATGAGCGTTTTGATTTCTGCGTTCAAGTTTAGCTTGCGGGTTGTGTAGCTGCTCTTCGCGTAGTTGGGTTTGCTTAAACCAGAGATCAAAAGTGCCACTTACTGATCTCAGAAACAACTCGCAATTTTTGTCGCTGTTTTGTTCGCTACTGCTTTGCTACTGATTATCGTACAGCAGCCAAGTCACCCGCGGGAAATTGCTTAGATTACAGATAGTCAACAGCCGACCGTACCGCGCCATCCTTCAACAGACGGAGATGTACGACGCTCCTTTCAGAACGCAAAGAACAGCACAGAAGCGTATAAAACTCGACTTTTGAGTGAATTCTATCGTTTTCTACGGTTGCCACGTATCTAATACTGTTATTTTCCCCAATAGTTTCTGCAGAACACTTTGGCTATATCCCGGTGATAAAAGCGCTCTGCAATTTCTACAAAAACGAAACATAGCACATTCTAATTATAGTTTCGACTTTGGCATCAGCGCCATCTTTGCTGCTGTCGATCCTTTTTGTGCTGTGTGGGTCTGACGCAAGCCGCCTGCGCGACGACCTTGCGTGGTTTCTTCTTCTCGGCAACCACGTGGTCTTCGGGGGATTGCTTGGCACGATTATCGCAAGGAGACCTGGGAATGACCAACGACAAGTTGCATCAACTGAAGCACATCCCATTATTCAAATAACTGATTATTGCCTAGCAACAGCGAGGTCGATCGCTTTGAAGTAAAGAAACACTTCCACATGCTCGCTGTAGTACATCCGCCTAAGTACGTTAAACTGTCTGCAAAGGCCGCCTTGAATATTGCTGTGAGTAACACCGGTCATTAGTCATTACTAACAGGTGGTCGTTATCAACAGGTTGATATCATAGACGAAGTTGAATTTGTGACCATGTTTGACTGGCGTTTAAACAACTGCGTATAGCGGGCGAAGGTGTGTATTAAGAAAAAATCAAATTAAATTCATTAGAAACTTTAACTCGAAGGGACATGAATCTGACGGCCCTTACTGTAAAACAAGTGATTACTTCATTCGAACTCAGTTGACTTAATTATCCCATTGGAAGTTGAGACCGTCAAACAATTGTCAAATTCCCAACGAGGCCAGTCTCCTTACTTGTTATCTTTTTGATCACCAGTCTCCTTCTCAGGTTTATCGCATTTATCCTCCACACGCGGATGAGGCTCCTTGTTGTCATCGTTACACGTCACGCCACAATGCCGCTTTAGTTCCAAGTTCTCCACGAATAACTCTTCGATGATAGCTAAACAGAAACCGTACGTGTCTTCAACTCCATCTCCGCATTCTTCGTGCAAAGCTGTCTCCTTGAGCATGCGCAGTCGATCCTTGATGTTATTCACACGAACGGTGAGCTCTGTGATGGATGCCTTTAAGGACAACTCAACGACATCGCATTTCCGTTTAATGTCAGTGGTTTGGTTTTCATTCGATAACAAAAGCATTTCCATTTTCCTCTTTTGTTCGTAATAATCTTTTTCGATTTTCAGCAATCGATCTATTTCTTTTCTTTGCATTAATATAATAGTTTCTCGCTCGCCCGATTGATGTTTACGGCATTCAATCTCTGTCTCCAGCAGTGCCATCTTGTTATTTAATTTCACGACATCTCTGTCCTTCTCCGCCAAAGCAGTGAGGATCTTCTGGTGTTCTGCTTCTTGTTTCCTGTACAACATTTCTCTTTGCGAGAGATCCGCTTTGTACGACAGCAATTGTTTCCCTCCGAGTAGCAATCGATCCACATCAACGACGATCTTTAACGTGTTGTCCTTCGCTCCGACGGAGGCACGGCTGGATTTGCTATCAACCAGCGCGATCCCTTCGAGTCCACATCGATCCACGGCGTTCGAACGAAGCGACACGTTGGCCTTCTTGCATGTCTCGTCGATGCGAACTAACGGGGTAGTGGGGCGAGCCCCTGAGCGCAATTTACCCGGGGAACGACGAGCAGCATCGGAGAAGATGTGCCGACTGGCCTGACCATTGGATGGATCGGATCTCGTGTAGAGATACAAGACTTGCTCTTTTTCTTTCTCTACTTCGTCGTGGATGTAGCGAAGGAGATGTTTGTTCGTCTGCTGCTGGAATTGCAAGGCCATCTGCATGTCGCGCAGAACGTCTTGGCTCACCGATTCTCTGCTGGCTGCACAAGGAATCAAAGACGCCGACGATTCGGCAAGAACATCGTCAAGACGCGAACGACCACTCTGACTGCATTGTCGACTGTCTCCGTTCAAGGAACTGTAATACGATTCAACCACCGGCGTCGGACTGCGATCGCAATCGTTATCATCGTCGTTCAACGGAACCCAGAAGCTTCGTCGGGCTGTCGATGATTCCTGAGTCCTTCTGCCCGGACGACGCCTAACCCTTTCCTCTCCAGCATCGTCAAGTGTGTCCTCGGGCGTCTGAACGCGCATGTCTCTCGTGATGGTGTCGCGAGGGAGAATCGATCTCCTTTCGAATGGCTCATCGAATGCAATGTCATCACTGCGCACAGTCTCTTTCTGGCCATTGAATGAAGTTGAGTTTTCTTGATTGGTCCTTGCCGCGGCGCAGGGCCGACGTCGCGTCAGTGGCATGACTCGCACACTACACGATGCCACGGACCAAAATCACCGTGCTCATCAACCCACTGTGACGTCATATCATACCACGTGATTCGAGCCGAGGTCTTTTCGTCTTGCCTTCAGTCGTCATAGGAGACATCTGTCGCTTGCTAGCAGGACCACTTGGTATCGGAATCGGAACGTATTTACGTACACAAGACAAGTAGAGCTCGTTGATTTCGTCAAGAGGCATGTTCAATAGGCCGTCGCAGAAAACCATGAATTCAGTCAAGTCTGCTGGCACGGCTGCGAAAACAAGAAAACGAACTACTACAGTGAAACCTGTCTACAACGGTCACATTTGGGTGTCGAGGAAAACTACTTTTATAGACAGGTGGCTTTTCTATACAGGTTAATTTCTGTAAAAAGTATCATTTTGGGGTTATAAAGAGTGGCCTTTATACACAAATGGCTGCTCTATAGAGGTGGCCGATTGTAAAAGTTTGACTGTACTATCAGCAGCTTGCGGTTAAAAAATTACTGCAAATTACAACACTAGTCTTGCTTTCGACATGTTCGCCTGCAAAATACAGCTCAACCTGTATTAGCGGTCACCTGTGTATAACGACAACTCTTCATAACCACAAAATGATACTTTCTATAGAAATCAACATGGACAGAAAGGCCACCTGTCAATAAAGGTCATTCTTTCTTGAGACCCAAAGGTGACCAATATAGACAGGTTTTACTGTACAGTAATTTTAAACAACCCACAGTATATATTTTTATTGAATTCATGTATCGCCATGTTTTCGGGATTCTGTCAAACATATCCTTTGGAAAACTGCTACAACATGTACACACAGAGAAACATGAGAACAAATTTATAAATCATAAATATCATTTTTATTCTGATTTATTTATCAGAGCACGTTCTTACCTTTCTTGCAAACCTTATTGATGAAATGCTGTTTAAGAATCAACAAATCCAACATCTCTCTGTAACCCACAGCGCTACCAAGGCGTGCATCTGGTACTTGGAAATGGAACCTATTCCACCAATCCACTCTGTCATTCCATGCCTCAACAACCTTTGTCAAAGTGTCATCACAACTTTTTTCTGTCACAAGATGACACAGCCACGCCCAGTCGCGTAAACTGTTGCGGCAAGTGGTTCTATCCAGACGCTCGAATAGAAGGTCTACCATCTCAACAAACTTGCCTGTTGAAAGATTTACAAACCTTAAAAGCAATTTGAGCCAAGGAATAACAGTACAGTGAAACCTGTCTATAATGGTCACCTCTAGGACCTGAGAATAATGGCCTTTATAGACAGGTGGCCTTTCTGTCTAGGTTGATTTCTAGAGAAAGTATCATTTTGGGGTTATGAAGAGTGGCCTTTATACACAGGCGGCTGCTCTATAGAGGTGACCGCTAATACAGGTTTGACTATAGCAGTAAGTGACGACAGCTGGTGCTAAAATCACACACATTTGAATTCTGTCCAGTTCGATCTATCTACTACACAGACCGATTAAACAGTCCATAAATATATTTGGCTATCCCAGGTAACTAAATTGGCGATAGATGGATAGATTAATTGCAAGATTGTCTGATTGTCTGATTGCATATTTGATTGATTGATTGATTGACTAATTGACTGGTTTGGTCGACTGATTGATTGATTGATTGATTGATTGATTGATTAATTGATTGACTGACTGGTTTATGATAGATTGGTTGATTGGTTGATTGATTGAGGAGCAGGACTGTGTTTTCTCACAGTAATATAAGTCAGTGCCACTCTTCATAACCTCAAAACGACACTTCCTACATAAATTAGCCTGGACAGAAAGGCCACCTGTCTATAAAGGTGACTTTCGTCAGATCCCAAAGTGACCATTCTAGACAGGTTTCACTGTACTTCAACACAGTTGGTTGTTCATTACAGGAATATCATACTAATTGAAATCTTATACTTATCATTTGATGTGGCCCCTTGAGACAGGTTGGAGACTGTATATTAGATACAGTGAAACCTGTCTATAATGGTCAACTTTGCGACCTGAGGAAAATGACCTTTATAGACAGGTGGCCTTTCCGTCCAGGTTGATTTCTATAGAAAGTGTCATTTTGGGGTTATGAAGGAATGACCTTTATACACAGGTGGTTGCTCTATAGAGGTGACCACTAATACAGGCTTGACTGTATATCGGTTACACCGATCAACTTCCGATGGCTCTTAAATGAGATATATTGAGAAGAAGTTGAACCGTCAACCTGTCAACACAGTTTCAAATGTTACATAATTATGTGACTCATATTTGCCATAGATGATGTGACGCCAGCAAGTGGCTTTGTTGAACCATACTCTTACATATGATGGTCAATTTCAAGGATTGTTCTTGGTTGTCAAAATTGTCGATTTCAGCTCAAAACCATGTACTTGACAGTTATTGAATTACAACTGTATACCAATATGAACCAGGACTGTAATGTATAATTTTGGTAATTTAACATCCATGCCACTTACCTGTCTTGTATAGATCTTGAATTAACACCATTGAAAGTGATCCAGAAGGATCGATGTTAGATAGACCTTGCAATGTCGCGATCATCTTCTCGTTATCAGCATTCGTCTTTTTCAGCAGCGTATAAAGATATCTAACAATGAAATGCAACAGAAGTCAATCAATGGAAAGTTAGACGAAAAAGTCAGACAACTACTCTTGGTTTCTTTCAAAACTTAGTGAGTCACCATCATTAAACGAATACAGTCAAACCTGTATTAGCCGCAACCTCTATAGAGCAGCTACCTGTGTATAAAGACCACTCTTCAAAGGCCATCTGTCTATAAAGGTCATTTTCCTCACGTCCCAAGGGTGACCATTATAGACAGGTTTCACTGTACAGTCATATCCTGTTATTGTCAAATTTCACAAACCTCTTGGTCCCAATGGTTCAATTTCACTTCCCTTGATTCGAGTTTCCTTTGCCGTCCCAACTAACGTTAACATCCATATTTTAGAAGTACAGTGTGGATTTACTTATTACAAATAATTAGACTGATTAATTAATTGCTTGATTGATTGATTATCTGGTAGTGAATCTCGATAAATCTTCCTGTAAATTGTACTTAATGGCGTAAGTATCTTCTGAAGAAATTTGCAAATGTCTGCCTCTCTGATAAAAGTCTGATGCAAATGTCTAATTGTGGCGCCGTTGGTGAGAGCTGTACCCAAGGAGCAATGCCTTCACGGGAAAACAAAACCTGTAACAAGCTACAGTCAAACTTGTATTAGTGGCCAACTCTATAGAGCAGTCATTTGTGTATAAAGGCCACTCAGGTTCATAACCCAAATTAATACTTTGTATATAAATCAACCTGGACAGAAAAGCCACCTGTCTATAAAGGTAGTTTTCTACTTTTCTTCAGGTCCCAAAGGTCACCATTATACAGACATGTTCACTGTACCTGAAAGAGTAAGACTCACCGGTATGCACTTGGGTTGGCAGGATTATTACGAACATACGAAGTCAGCAACTCAAGAGCTTTGTCATCTTTGAAATTAAATAACTGCAGGTCAACGCATTTGGTAATAAATATGTCCAAGACTCCAGTTTGTGATGGCAGAGTTTCAAATTGCTTGAGTGCCTTATTGCTAAAATAATCCAACTGCGGAGATTGCAGCTCGAGATCTCGGAAAACATTCCTGATTGACAAAATGTCAAAATCGTTCTCCATATCAACAGAGAACTCTTCGCTGTGTTGTCGCATCTGTTTGAGGATCTCCAATCTCCAGAGGACATAATAAATCAAACCGCAATAAAAATCGTACATTGCGTCTTTATTTATGAAGCGAAAGCTGCTTGTTTCCACTAGTAACTGTTGACATTTATGTACGCCGTCTTCATCTTGAAGAAGTCCAACCAAAGTGGAAATAATAATCTCTGAAGAATATCTGGGATTCAGTCGTAACATCAGTTCACAAAACTTTGGCATGTATTGTTTTCCTTTGCTTGTCTTGCGCAAGAGCTCCATGCCAATCTGAAAAATAAAATAAAAATAAAACATAACTCGGTTATGTAAGAGGAGGAAGCAGACGCACAAGTTGACTCAAGAGACATTGTAGCGTCTGATCGTATGATGCAATCGTCATCATGTTACATTCCTACTAGATTACTACAGGTTAGTTCAGATCAAACCACATATCACTTATAAAATGTGTGTGGGATTTAAAATTAATTTACAAATCTTTCTTGGCTTGTTGCATTTTGTCCTAATGATGTCCTTATATTTTCATAAATAGTGAGCTTGTCTAGAGATTTTTTGGTATTGTTCCCAAATTTTGCGACTTTTCCCAATTATTTTTAATTAGTTTTAAATGTTTTTGGAATAAATGTTAGCATCAAACTTGACTTTACATGTCCTCAAGCAATTCAAATGAGCTGACGCTCATTTTTGTCAAAAACAATAATGCGTTAAGTGTTCCAGACTGAAGGAAAATGCTGTTGCTTGACTGACGATGCAGTAACAAAGATGCAGACATAAAGATGCAGTGTCACAAGGTCAATACTCGTTGGTGTCTTGGTGCGGAGCCGCCTGCGGTAGCCATGACTACAGTACAAAGTTTTAGTTGGCCTATAGTTGTTTGCAGCTGGGGCAAATGGCAAAGTTGAATGTGACTCAGCTTCTCCCAATTGTTCTAGATTTTACGTTCAGTCTAGAACCTGACAACTGCCAGTTCGACACTATGTTTTACTGCAAACGACACCAGAGCTACCAGGGGCCTTCTTCGTGGACCGATACTAAAGCGTACTCCGAGACCAAGTACGTTTAGTTTGGACTAAATTACTAAAATCTGTATATGCGACTTGAGATTTAGTCCAGTACTATGCTTTAGTCCCATTCCATAAATAAGGCCCCAAGAGATCTATGAACGCCACATGCGGCATATTCAGGGCTGTAAATACTCACTACAAAAGTAACGCGTTACTCGTACTCACTACTTTTTCAGTAATTTTCGCTGGTAATTAATTACTTTTTCTTATAAAGTAGTGCATTGGTAATTAATTACTTTTTTAAGTAACGCACTACTTCTTTAAAACAGCGAATTACAAATTACT
>OFHS01006442.1:0-10113 GCA_900245855.1 Calvadosia cruxmelitensis | reverse complement strand
CATTCATTCATTCGTTTATTCGTTTATTCATTCATTTATTCATTCATTCATTCATTTATTCATTCATTCATTCATTCATTCATTCGTTCATTCATTCATTTATTCATTCATTTATTCATTCATTATATTACCCCGTCCGGCGACGTGATCGTCATGGAGCCGAATAATCAATTAAAATAAAGTACACAGCTCTAAAAGAGACTACCTTAACAGATAGCATGCTAATCAGATATCATGCTTAAAAACTTATCACGATTCCAATATTTGTATCGTGAAAACGTGGACTACAATATGCACATGGAATTCTAGAACTTTGACGAAAAAGACGGGAAACAAAACTTTATGTAGAATAGGAATTAAACAGAGTGAATTTGAATATTCTAGGAAACTCTGAATGATGCTGGCTATGAAATGTAAAATGCAGTACAGAAGATAGGTGCAAAAATGTCGTAAAGATTAAACTCAAAGAAGCACCATCATGGTATTTGTTCTAACTGCTGAAGAACACTGCCAAATACTCTACAAAATGTACGTCAATACCAGAGAGAATCAAGTCATTACGATTCGCCTGGAAGTCTCCAAATCAGTCACCTTTATTCATCAACATCCGACTATGCGGAAGATTTACTTGACTCATATTATGAAGATCTGCAAATTCTACTGAAGGAAGTATCCAGCAAAGATATACAGATTGCTCACGGCCGATTGTAACGCAAAAATGGAACAGAAGTTTACAACCAATGAAAAGTAACTGCTTGTAGGTTTGGACGATACAATAAAAAGCACAACATTTAAAGGACTACATGACGCGACTAATACAATATTAAAATTGACGGCATTATTTGAATAATATATTCCATTCAATCTGTTAACTGAAAAACACATTTTACTTGTAGTACTAGATAAAAACTTAAACTTAATAAAATACATAATTCAAACCAATAATGTTATGTTCGAGAGGATAGCGACATCGAGGAGACACAGGATTGCGTGTGCGAGCGGCAACAAGCCCAAGCTCAAGTGATATAATTAGACAAGACACGTGGATATGGCACGAGTGATAATTGCGCATGTGCAGACAGGAGTGACGTTGACATTGATTAGCATAGTTACGAATATACAACATCTCCCTTTGTGGAGGAGGAAGTGGATCCTTTGTGCCTCCACTGTGACGCATGCTGTTGAGTCTGATCCCAGGTTGAGCTCCACAACGCTACAGCAACACGCCTACCCAAGGCAGCTACGCCAGGCATTGGGCTTCAAGTCGAATATGTAAAACTATGTTTCACGATTTGATAGCCAATAGACAGATTCTTCGCTTTAGATTGATCTTACTGTCGTTCTATTCTCCATTACATTTTATTCAGCTTTTAAATCACTCGATCAGTTGTTTCCACGGCATAAATGAAAAATATCTTGGATATTTACGTTTTTCGAAGAAAGGAAGCTCATTCCATCCGCGATCATCCACATAAAGGACAGCAAGTTCTTGATTGTCAGTTGACTCGAATCTTTGTGCTCCACAAGAAATCTTCTTAAGTCTCCAAACTGGGCGTATTCAACCACCACAAATTTTTGATCTGTGAAATTAATGGATGTAATTAAGAATGATGATTAAGAATGCTGGCAAATATATGCATTGTAATTCATGGGGAAGATTAAGAGTTCTATATTTGTGATAAATTTAAGGATTTAGTATACATTTCATTAGGAAGCATAGTGTATATAAGATAGCTTGAGATAGAAATGTGTTAATGCTGAGATCCTTCAAGCACAGATTAATATGTGTCGATGAAAGCTGGATCCTACAGCTAACTATTTTGGTAACTATTAACCTTTTTTGGCCTAATGCCTACTTTTCGTGGAAATTAACTTGTGACTGTAAAGGATAACGCTACAGAAAAGACGTTGCACATAGTCATTTGCAAAATTGCCAGTTTCCTTGCAGCATATCACAAGGTATTATACAAGGTGTATATAAATTGAAATTAAAAACCAATTATTATGCTAGAATTAAAAGTACCTGAAAAAACTAAATATTAAAAATTTCTTTTGATTCTTTCAAGCTATGGATGTCCCAAAAACATACGCAGCAAGTTTTCGCTGTAATTCATTGCTTTAGAAAAGCACGTGATGTGCTTTCGCCGGAGCTTAAGATTTCTGCCGTACAATAGTCTACAGATTATATAGATTTTTCCTGTTGTTGCATAGTGTCTTATGATAAATATGTTTGGTGAAATATTTGAAGAAATCTACTGGACGGTCTAACCTGCTGATAGATTATATCCAAGAAGGTTGATAATATGGTCATGGTAGCCAATCTTGTGATGAAGTTGAGCTTCATTTTTGAAATCTATGATGTCCTTGGGATTCGCACAAGCTAGAATTAGAAAACAAAACATGATAAGTTTATTTGACCATTGATACAGTGAAACCTGTATATAACAGTCACCTGTCATATGGCCTTTCTGTATAGGTTGACTTCTATAGAAAGTGCCATTTAGAGTCATGAAGAGTGGTCTTATACACCACTGGCTGCTCTGTAGAGGTGGCCGTTATTACAGCTTTGACTGTATGATCATTAATCGCCATCCTCATAAATATCAACGGAAATGAATTTTTATGTTTGTACTTGACATTGGCAAATGTGTTTTTGCTAAATCAACTAGCATCCTCACTGCATCGCGGTGTATCAAGGTTTGGAATAACGACTTGCATAGAGCCTATCTATTTAAAAACTCCAAGCACTAATTTCCAGAATACTTTACAAAATAAAACAGTGATTCTCTTTCAACTACGTTATGCATTTTTATAACAGACACATCTGTCGCCCAATAACAACATATTTATTGCAGGTAAAGTAGATTATTACTTATTTTATGTAGCAATGTACGTGAATTATTTTTGCGTGCGAGAAGTCAACACACATGTATGCAAGCGACTTTCATTAGCATGCCACGACATATATTCTCGCAGCATAAAACGTTTATGTGTGATTATAATAAATACTGATCTACCTGACGCTACATTTATAGTACCGACGGTCAACCGCGAGCCCCCCTCCCCATCTCATCACCCCTCAACGTCACCCCATGACACTCAAAGCAAATGTACTACATGGTCAACAAAGGGCTGGCAACAACGCCGGCTCGTGACGAAATTCATCATCGCTAAACACCGTAGTGCCAATAGTGTGATGTATTAATGTCATCGAGCGAATGCATAAAGGCTTGGATTAACTAGAGTTGTCTGCTTCTTAATTCGTTTGTTTGACAAAACCAGGAAAAATATATGTACACGCAATATTGTATCCGCCTTGTATTTAACATGAATATTAAATGTAAGTCTAGCTTTGAAGCTAGATACATAAAAGAAATACGCATTTAATTGATTAATCCTAAGTTATTGTTATTGCAATCATCCAAAAGTTAGTCGCAATGCGTCAGACTGCAGCAATTTTGATGGATACATTGCACTTGTTCAAACCTTTAAGCATCTTAACAGCAACAATAGCACGTCCTTCGTTATTTGCAATGTTTGTTCCAACAGCTTTGTGTACTTTGGCAAATTGCCCTTCTCCCAATTTTGAGAGAAGTTCAATCTGTGACTCTTCCACTTCAAAATTGCAAATCGTTTCCTGATGATCTTCATCTCCTGTTAGAAAATAAAAATCAATCATCTGCATCGTTAGTTAATTATACACTCTACGTGATATAAAAAGTACACTGCAAAGTTACTGAGTTAATTGTGAAGATTTAGCTGTTTTTTTTTTTCTAAAATCAAGCCATATTATTGGCTGTTTAATGCTAGAAATGAAAAAGTTGTCTATAGAACATTCTGTAGGTGCATTTTATTTACACGATAAAATTAAGATTCTTATTTCAAGAGACAAAATGACGACTTAATGGAAAACAATATTAAATCTAGTACAGGAATAATTGTGTACGTTGCAAGCCAAAACGTTATCAAGCTACATGAGAATATTTCGATTGTCCTTCCAAAGACGAAGCCTTACGTTAAGAAACTTAACACTTGAAAGAAAATATATTATTGTACAGATCTTGCTTTAATACTTTTTAATTCAATTGAAATTTCTGTACATTTGTGCTGTACAGCTGACTACCTAATTTGTCATTTAATGAGTGCCATAGCAATAGAAGAATTACACAATAGTGCCAAAAAGGTTCTAGTCAATAGTACAGCAAAGTTATTATTCATACAAGGCACAAAAATTTGGTATCTTTTTGTGTCTTTGTTCTTTTTCCTCTTTTTTTTTCTTTGGAACACACTCGTCACTTTTGTCTTTCTGCAGTTCATACAAATTTACTTATTCTAATTTTCTTTTCTTTTTCTTTGTTCTTAGTGTGCCTAGTTTGAAACGCATTTTGAGTCATGTTTACTAACATAGAGTTGTATGGATTTGGTTTATTACAATCATACCACAATCTGTAATATTTAGATCTGTGATGCTGTCCTCTTCTGCAGACATAACTCTGTTCACTTCATACGCGTGCTACGAAGAAAACCAGAAAAGTTAAGTAGTAAATGTCCACTTAAATTATCAGAAATTGATTGAGTCATAAAAATGAAGGTAAAGAAAATTTATCTGCAGAACTCGCTACTCATAAAAATACCAGAAAATGAGCCCTTGCAATAATGCAAATAATATACTAAAAGTTCATGTTATGTAAGTTGTTAAATAAGGTGACAAATCAGCCAAGCCATGTACTGTATCTTTACAACAGTATTTTGAAACATACTTTTTCTAGAACGGCAACAAACTGGAGTTTTGCAGGATAACATCAAGTCATTCATTTCTTAATCATTTCACGGCCGTTATTGATGATGCATCTGGCCAGAATTTGTTCGACTGTGGAAATCCACCATTATTACTACTGTATTTTCAATTTACTAGAGGAAGGGAATGTCATTTTGTAACGTTGTGTAATATGGTGTATAACAGTAAGTTATTGCATACTTTACACAACCAATGCACTATTGTAAGACTTACTTATGACCATGTAGGAAATTAAACTGACACCTTTCTTATATTTTGTTTGTTTGGAATCATCCTGCTTTATTAGATCATTATTCTATCATTTGATTTTTGAGGATTCTAATCTTGTAGTTTAAAAATCAAACATTTGTATCATCGTACGTTACGACATGGTATGATTTGAAAAGTGCATTTCCACGTTCACGATATGATAGCGGGTGCATATTGTGATAAAAATCACCATTCTCCAATCTTCTCTTTTCTTCAAATAGGAAGCTTCGAGATATATCTTGACTCGCTTTCCGCCGATAGCCAACGCCAGTGCTACGAACGATATTACAAAACCTACACTTATACCAACGATGATAGGATTAGCACCAGAAGAGTTCTCTGTATCTGAAACAAAGACAAAATAACATAGGTAAAGACATTTTTCACGAGCTATCATTATGGGAAAAAACCAGTGCATTGTCGTGCATGATGAGTGCATGAAGCAGCGAAGAAATTGGGTTTCTGACCCAGAACATTAACGAAAATTGTATGTTTAATGAAAGTAGCGCAGCTTGAAGAATTCTGCATCAATATCAAATCCAGCTTTCTCCGTATACCGAAATCAGGGACATCAACCTTCCTCGTAATGAATCCTTGCTTTTCCCAAAATGGTAGCTTGTGAAAATGGCCTATTAGACAACAGTAAGTATTGCGGTTGCACCGTTTCGAGCAGATGATGACGGAAAGTTCAATGTCACATGCTTGGGAATAATCTATCAGCTTAGAAGCATAATGAGCCATTGATTATAAGCTTGTAGTTGTCACGCGCATAGTTAAAGATCGGCATTGCAATCCAGAAGCAAACGATGTACCATTAAAACGTTAACAACCAGATATAGCAACGGTTCGTACCCGGATCGCTTGCATTTTGGTTTCACTTTTAAATCCAATTCACATTGCACCTTAACATTCGCAATGGCATTCAATCATCTCCCAGTTGACTTTCAGTGAGGAATCCATAAACAACCCCAGTTTAAATTAGCATCCAATTGGAATTCGATCTGGTTGGCTTAGTATAGTCAAATCACAGTTCCATAGCGCGGAGCTGACAAGCCGTCGTTTCGTGTTGTATTCGACTAGTTTACACCGCGAGGCCAAGGTGAACTCACTCACATGTGGGCTAACCAGTTATCTAGCAGCACAACAAAGCTTGCCAATTAGCGAATACTCAGAAATATGTAAATTCCCACAGCCACAAAATCCTATCCAGTTTCGCCTAATCTTGCATACAAACTTACCATCAGCCAACTATAATCATACTGCTTATCAAACACAAGATATATACCATACGGTCACAGTGCAATCAAACTGACCTCTTGCTGATGTATTGAAAGCAACATAGCCCATACTCTCCACACCAACAGCTTTGGTGACGTTATTTGTGCTGCTAATTGAAATGTTGTAAAAGAAGAGGCTTTCAAGTTCAAGGATGATGTCTCGATACAAATAATTATTCTTCATTTCTCTTGACGAACATGTCAGACACATAATTGTGTATCGTACGTCATCACCAGTGCCTTTGACCAAGGGTGCATCCCACGATAAAACCGCTGACGTTGATGTGATATTTGTCACAGTGATGTTGCGTGGCATTGACGGAGGTACTAAAACAATGATCAAGCAAATTCGCTTGGGAACACTTTCAACATCACCATCATCATCATCATCATCATCATCATCATCATCATCATCATCATCATCATCATCATCATCATCATCATCATCGTCACTTGCTCTGTAAAACCAATAATCTGCAACAGCTTTTTTCATGTTACGGATACAAATAGATACAAATATGGTATTACAACGTATGGATATAAAAACGTTACTTGTATACTGTAATAGCAATTTGTTAATGCTACTGCACATACTTTCTAATCATTATGCCAAACCCGGCCATGCAAGCAACCGTCTTCATATGCGAGGGTAGACCGTTCCACAGACGGACACTAGCAGGCTGAAAGGAGTGACAATGGCTTGACTTGAGATAGAAATTGTTGCTAGAGAACGATCGAGTTTTGAAAGAGAAAGGAGGTCGGAACATATCTATTATCAGAAGAGGTGCATAACAATGTTGAACTCTTTGCATCAAGGAGAGCTGATGATAATGGATCCTGGAAGTGACACTCAGCCACCCAAGGGTGTTCAGCATTTTAGTAACAGAAGATTGGAAAACCATCTGACTTTGCCAAACTCATAGCTATATCACGGTGCTGGATGCAAATGTCAAACAATCAAGAAGATATGTCTCTATATAGACAAGAATGACGATTGAGACCATATGACACTGTTTCGATGTTTGCATAAAATTCAACTTTAGTGTGTGCCGGTGGAAAACATTATGTGACCCGCAGTTCTATCTTGCGATTATACTCATAACAAAACTTCTGCAGTGGCCGCAAGCCATGATTCACCTGCGGCTCGTAAACAAGTTGTCCCACCCTAGTCTCCTCAGTAAACTATATTAATCCATGCACGTTGTAACTTGCTCTCTCTCTCTCTTTCCTGTCATATTCACAACCTTGTCTGGTCCTAGATATAGATCTCTGGCAACAACGGTAATAAGAACTCTTCAGCTATCTCTCCCTATCTATACGGGCCAGAGCACGTGCAAATACACATCAACTCACACGTAGCCTGGATTCATTGATGTCATACTTACACCTAACGCTACACCTGCAATTTACCCTAGTGTGACTTTACCCATAAGTAATTCCGTATTGTTGAAAACATCCTTTTGACTTTGGCACTCCAACAGTGTGAAATTAAACCCCATCATTCAGTAAGTGAATAGTTCAGAATGAATTACACAATGCAGTGCAGTCCTGTTAATATCAACTCGGTTAATGTCTCAACCCGCTTATTATTATTTCAATCTGAGAACCAAAGCACTGTCAGAATCAACTATTTTAACCCGCTTAATATCACAATCCGCTTATTATCACGATGTTTGACTGGAAAATCATAATGATATTAACGGGGTTACACTGTACAAGCTATTGTGAGTGCAGTCTTCTCTCACAGAGTGTGTAAACGCAGAGAACGTTCTTAAAAAGACAACGTGCAGAGTCTTGACTTTGCCATGAAACGTATGTAACTTCAACCGTAGCTGGTTTCTAAAGCAATAGGTCATAGCACTACATATTAAGAAGTCCATAAATCTAAGATCTTGGGTACAAAATGCCAGACAGTTGCTGGCAAGTTGAATCGATATCATGGTTGATCAGCGTCGTTTAAAAGTGTACTCTCCACTGATCAACTGACAAGATTACATTCAATGCACTTTGAAACATTGATGAAGCTAAATAACATTTATGCTTAACATTTAGGCAAGACCAAGATCTTAGTACGAAATCTAGCAAAGGGGCTAGTGTGGGTCGAGTCGAGCTCAGGCTCCTGACCGACGGAGCTTGCCACGTGAGAGTGACGTTAATGGTCCTGGTTCCGCGTGATCGCCAACCTCCCATCGGATAGCACAACGGCCACACTCATCTTGGGCTGATGAGTTTAACAGACCGATAACATAGGACACATGAGAAATGAAATCGATTATCGACTACTAAACAATACAAGCAAATAAATTAACACAAAGCTTCGATAGCTAACACACAAAATCATCAGTTGGCTTCATACGAAGAAAACATTGGATTAGATGTGACTCTACTTGTCAGGAGTTGATCCCTTGGCAGTATAAAATTTCAACTGTTTTACGGCCAGTGTAGCTGTTTGAGTTTGACATCCAAGGTTATACGTTGGCTATAGCAACTATCCAACTAAAGGTTGTATACGTTCTCTAAGAAAGTGGTCATAGATCCCATGCATGCATTTTCCACACTACCAGTGTTTTCAGTGCGATTCTGGCCTTGCATTCAACACACATTTAGATAGATAGAGATAGATTGTATATTTGATCATGAAAATAGAATGCAGATACAGACTGAGTGAGATAACAAACAAAATATATTTATATGATCAGGAACATCCCATAAGCACATGTGCTTGTTCGTTCGGGATGTCCTCATTTTACAGGAATCTAAAACACAAAATCAAATTTATTCCAAATATATGGAAATAAATAATCAGGATAATTCTGCAGAAGGGAGGACTTAGCAAATGGAACATTGAACACATTAATTTTGCAGGCTGAACACAAAGGGAACAATGATACATCAACTTACGTTCACATCCGATGTCGTAATCGTTCAGGTATATGATAGATCTGTGATAGCCTTCGTGACATTTACAATCTTTTCTGTCTTGGTCATAACTGTTCTCACTGAATTTACCACATTGCAAACAGGGTAAGTTTCCAACGACAGCCTTGAAGAAGCCTTCACGGCACTCTGCAAGTTACAACGTAAAACCATTCACCAACGTTCACCAAGCAAGATACTCATCTGAAAGCCACAAGTCGAAATATCGAAGCTGCGTTCAGAAGCCGACAAAGCAATACTTATGAATTACAAAGAGATAGGAAAATATGTTGTGGAAGACGAAAGACGATAACTGAAGCTTTGACATTCCACAATATATATATTTGAGAGGGACGTTGCTGGTCCCACGACAGGGGGAGATGGCAGAGTTCCAAGGAATACATATGTTCGTTGATGCCAGAGCTCTATGTCGTGAGACACAGCTTAGATAAGATAACAGACAGAGTTGTTGATACGACGAAGTACAGACGGCAAAGAGAATGATTACAAGAAGACAGGGCTACATATTCTTACAATCACGTGACTACACAATGACGACATTAAGTTCACACTGACCGCGCGTCAACCATTACAATGTTTCTTAGCAAGGTTATGGAAAGTACCATTTCAAGGTAAAAGCAAGATACTACAGTCACATCTGTATTAGCAGCCGCTAACATAGAGCAGCCACTTGTCTCTAAACTCCACTCTTCACAACTGTTTGCTATTTACGAATGAATATAGAAAGCCACAATAACGAGCCAGGATGACAAAGCTTTAGGACGATTGTATATTTGTAGAACTAGTGCGAGTTACACGCCGATGCGAGTTTTGCAAGGGTGATGAGAATTTGACTAAGTGGTTGTCTGAATG
>OFHS01006441.1:0-10116 GCA_900245855.1 Calvadosia cruxmelitensis | reverse complement strand
GATCCACTGCCGCTTCCCGATCCATAGCCGGATCCTGATCCACTGCCAGTTCCAGATCCTGTGACAGCTTCAATCTTGTTGATGATCCTCTTACCTAGTAAAGATATAGATGTGATAGTATTTAGCACATGCTTACGGCTTTGATGGATTGTAGGCGTATATTTTACATTTCATAAGACGACGTAATGGTATAACATTCACATTCTATATTTAAAATTATTATTAGGTCAGATTCACGAAATCAATAATCTCTGGAAAGAGATGGTTACAATAATTGCAGGCTTGTTGAGAATGTATGCACGGCGCGCGTTGTTATGATGCCGGTTCGTGCAGTATATGATGCTGGCATTCGCCATGATTTCCGGCCTACCGTACTAACTCAATTGGCTTCCGCTTATGGACAGGATCAGACGAACCCCATCACTACAACACCGAAATATTATGTCATAACTGATGCGGCACTAGACTTCAAATTTCTCTTCTCTTCTCGGGTTTGACATGACAACCTCATCCGAGATAATTGGCACTCGACGGCCATTTTGCCATGTGGTGCCATCCTCGTTCAACTCCTAGTCCCGCCCCTACGCCACGCCTCCATTCAAATACTAAACTCATTCTAAAGTATGGTTTCCATTTGAATCAGGAGCACTCGCCGATTTTCGTAGGCTCCTTTCGGTGAAATGGAAACTGCGCATCGGGAGACCAAGAGTGAATCGAAAGAAATCTTAACAAGCAGGCGATTTTTCAACATGTTGAATTTTTGGGAGCACACCGACTCCCGATTGATTCAAATGGAAACCAGGCTTAACTCAGTCAAGGGTTACTAATTCCTCTCTGGAAATGTATGTAGCGTATACTCAAGCGCTAACATTCTATACACATTTGTATTAAATCAATCATGATCTATCTATCACGAAACTCTTAAACGAAACCTAAGTGGAAAATCAAAGAGATAAACTTGCTATTATGTAAAATTAGCGCTGTCATCCGTCATCCAGGACGAAACACAGCAGCGTGATATCTCTACACATCGTAGACATGACATGGTACTCACAATATCGACTCATGTCTGTAGTCATGGGGCAAAAGTGACAACGCGTGACGAACTCAACGCATTGATAAATCGGAAAACCTTCCTCTGGTGGAGCAGATGGAACCCTCCAAAAGCCATCACGAAGAGAATAGTCCGTACAAAATGATAACTCGCCTATAAAAATAACAACAAAGTAACTTAGTCTACTGTCTAATCAACAAATGTTGCATGGCAGCTATCTCACAGCATACGAGCACGTTTTTGTGGGACTTACAGCCTGGTATCAGTGGGATGGATGATGTGAAAGTCACAAGCGATAATCCGATGATAACACACGCGATCTTGAGATCCATGATGATGCGAGTCTGAAGGCTTATAATAGTCAATGGCAACAATAAATGGTACAATCTGATGTCAAGTGTACTCTCAGAGTAATGCTCCGCATGCTAGTCACACCACGATTGGAAACATTACGTTGGAGTGAAAGGTCCAGCCCCCATATGCAAAGACCTCGCGCCAGGCCGGAAAGTTCCTGCGAGCGCGCACCGGGGTGGCACATGCCGCTGTTTCCGTTGCAACAGTGGCGTAGATAGCGGTCCTGCTTGTCCTGCTCACGTCCTGCTGAGCAGGACCAAATGAAATTCAGTCGAAAATTGGTATTTTCAATAAATGAGATACTGATATATTCAAAATCCTAAAGTTAAATTTATCTTGCCTTCAATGACTTGAAATCAGGTCATTTTGTCTTTCGGAGGCCCTACGATTTCACTGAAGTCACTAAATTCCCGCAGTCCTGCTCGTTTCAGTCAGCAGGAGTGAGGTAACTGCTGCTGTGCTTTGATTGGTTGAACTGAGCCTTGCAGTACAAATACAGTATATATTTATACAGTATAAATATAAATAGTTGTTTCATAAATGAAATATTTTGCTAACAATAACACTTATGTAACACTTTGTTACATATAAAAACGCATGAATCTATATCATATGATTTATAATATATATCTACTATTGGACTGGCTATATTAAACTTGATAATATATCTAAGGCCATTTGACTTTATTGTCCACTATGGCGGGCCATATCCATGCGGTCCTAAAATGGACGTCTAGTCTACGTCCTGCTTAGCCTAATTCCATCTACAGTATATCAGGCCCTGTTCACGAGTCCGCGTAGGGAACTGGAGACAAGTGGAACATGTCTAAGTCCTGCTCATTCTGAGGAGCAGGAGTGAGTGAACAGCACTGCTGGAAACTGTCTGCAAAGACCTGTGACTGCATTGTCTTGACTACAGATCACACCGATGCACAAGCCACGGACCTACGGCAAGCAACAACTTCACAACTGGGTTTTCTTGACAAGAAGCGGCAAAATTGCTCAACTGTCTCTCTCTTGCTATGCTAGCAAAAAGGCTAATTTATTTGAAATCCACTTTGCAATTAGCACGCTCACAACAGTGGTAAACGGAGATGACATACTAGCCTAGCCTATAGGTCCCCTGCTGGAAATTGTTGAGCAGGACCAACATCTGGGAGTTGGCTACGCCACTGGTTGCAACGTGACAATTCAATCCAACATCGTTTACGATGTCACACTTATAAAATTCCCTTGATTTATGACATCTAGATGCTTGAATGAGCTCAGATCTTCGTATAATACAAATTATGTAATTCGCTGACAAGAATGGAGTGACGTCATGGATCAGTGCATGACAAAGGGTCCTCGTGTCTGGACGAAAGATTTGCTCGACTTCGAGCATCGCAAATCATTGTAATGAAAGCTGAATATCCATTCGATTGCACAACGATGTAATTAATGTATACTTAAATATTTACTACGAGGTAATAATGGGTGCTGATCTCCGAAGGGCGCCTACGGCCCACACCATGGAAATTCTGCTGCCCCCACGCCATGTGTGTCACGCTAGAGCGATCGTTTGACGTCTGGGGACTTGCTTGTGATAACATTGTTATCCCCTTACTCTATGACGAGGCTGACTATATACCTCACACTGTGATCTAAACAAAAATTTGCAAATTCAGTAAATTGTTGATAATTGTTAAAATACCGATCAAGAAGTAACGTACTGTACATATGCCAGTCTGACAACATGCAGAATTTCCAGCTTCCAAGGCTCAATTTGCCATAACATTGCTCATGCAAACAAAAATCATGTTTAATTCTTTTTTAGTTTCAATATGAATATAGATTTTTCAAATTTTAATAATTAAATTATGATAAATCATATTAAAATATTTTACACCTGTTAATAGATCTTGCCAAGTAGTAATTTTACTGTAATTTATGCGTTCAAATTCAGACGCCATAATAGTGGTTAATTATAAATATTGGATTATTGCATTTAATTCATGATTTAAACTTTAAAATATCCCGGTCATCCTGCTCAACGAAGAAATATTTCACTACTTGAACCTTTTTAATATAATAAGACATATTTCGCATTTCAGACTTATAATTAATTATTAATTATACCACACCAAGACAGAAAAAGTGAAACATTTACTGACTTGTCTACCCTGGAGTGCGATAATAATAATTAGGAATCAGGCAATCCAAACACACTTCACCGTGTGATAACTTTTTATAAAACGATTTATCAACTATTCCGTCGAATAAGTAAATAATTATTTTATTTATGTTTCTGATTCAAGAGCCATTCTCCCACAAATCGGTAACGTTTTCATCATCAGTCAAATGAGGTAAAATGATCAGAGAGAACAGAACCTTCTGTTTGCAAGAAAGTTTTGACGGATAGCTCTGTTAAAAGTTTGACTCAATCCCAAGTGATCCCAAAGGGACATTCGAAAGTGTGGAATGTTTTCTAATGGCACGTGATTTTGAGTTGAAATCGACAATTTTGACAGCCAAGAACAATACCTGAAATTGATCATTATTGACAAGAGTACGATTGATTTCGCTACAAACAAAAACATTTCCTGGCGTCTTCACCTGTGGCAGAGGTCAACTCACTTGATAGTTAATACTGAAAGTCTGAAATGCATTTGGATTGAGCATGGCGGATTGCAAAGCTATAACTATTCTATTTCGTTCACAAATCATTCTATAGACATCTTCTCAATCCTTGTCATATTTAGACACAGCATGAACAGTTTTAAGGTGCTGGTTAGCATACTTGAATAATACCATATAGTCAAAAGACAAATCAAAATAAGATCATTCTATTTCTTACAAAATATGTAAACAATGGAAAATCATAGACTCTTTCTCGTAATTTAAAGATGTTTGAAGCTGCAGTTTGATAGTCCACGGTCGTGTGCAGTATATATAAGGACGACACAATAATACAAGCAATGATGTCCACATTGGAATCAACGAACATAATCAGAGATCGACGTTTGTTGCGGCGAGAGGCCTGCTGATCATGCACACAGATGACAAGATTTCTTGCAATTCGTTTGCACGTAATAGATCCACTTGCAATTAGCCGCAGTTGCCATTCGCAGGCAATTAGTTGATCCGTCATCTTGACAACCTGCAAGCAAGCAATCGGTTTAATTTTAATTAGAACAGTTAGCTCAAAGAATATAGAAGGGTATCTTAATAATGTATATTTGATAGATAAAAGAACAACAACAATCGGTAACATTTACCTATTAATGAACCAATTAATTTGAAAATTTCCATTTAATTAGTGATCTCCAAAATTTGAATAATAGAAATAAATACATGTGAATTTCAATGACACTAAAACTTTATACAATGAAACGTATCTACAATTATTTACAAATTACTCAGCTTGGCAAAATGTTCAAAATGTTCAATGAATTCATAACAGTTGCTGCCATTCAAAGCATGGAAATAATTATAGAGTAGAAAATTCGATATCAAAGTAGAAATTCAGCTAAATTAAATTTCGTTTGTTACATCATTCAGTAACTAGCGCCTACTAATTTACTATCCAAACATAACTATGCTGTAACATTGAAGTTCCAAATTATGTCATCGTATCAATTTCTACTGACAAAAAATTCCGTTGCCCTACAGAGCTCGAATTCCCTCCTCTATTGGAAGTTACATATTTTACTAGAAGCTGAACAGGACAATTAAGATTGAAGGACAAGGGTGTCTTGTTTGTCCGTAGAAATTGGCACCGTCAATTAATGACGTAACTTGGGATCAGTACTATAGCACAGAACTGTAGTGTCCTTCATTGATTTATCCATTTCACCGCAACCCTATCTCAGTTCTATACAGAAGGTGCTAATTTCTTTTCAATTCATTAGCAATCTGAGTAAACTTGAAATTGCGATCATTTTTATGCCTGTTTCAGCAGACTGAAGCTGCACGAATTTGTAGATGACTTGCATGCTATAAATTAGATAAATTTACCTGAAGGAGCATTTTGGACACTTCTTCTTTCTACTTCCTGAAATTCAAACAATGTGATTGGCAATTACATACAAAGTTGATCACGGCATCAGTAATTACTAATTGATAGATAATTGATATCTATAGTTGCAACATTACCGAGTTCGAAATTTGTGCAATTTGTTCGAAATTATCAATTATTCCTTTGCGACTAGAATGAGCGCCTTGAGCGGCAACATATTTCGGCTCAAAAACGGATTTGCAGTACGTTCAATATTGTAGATTTCGGTTGTTCTCTGCATCGCTATAATTATATTTTTGTATCGATCAGCTTCTTAGTGACGGCACAATCCATAGGATTACATTGCCGGAATGAGCAGAGACTACAATATAATCTATAATCCAAACCAATTGACGACGATGAAGATAGGATGTCAAATCACTTAGAGAAGCTTGAACTTAGATCACTTAGATCATGTAATTAGGATACAGAGTACGAGATTATTGTAATGTCAAACCTCTAATAACGACTCACGACATTATAATCCTAGGCTAAGGAGCATTTTATAGTCGCTAACATAGTTATCTCTGCTTCTTGGATAGAACCCACAGGGTACTTGATGACGTAGCACTGAAGGAAAGATACGGGATCAACAAATTAATGAGTCAATGAGAAAATGCACATCTGTTTCTGAGAAGTAGTGAGATAGCTCTTCTTTCGTATTTGCTGTGTGCAAATAGAGTTGTTTGCGTTTTATGGCAGTTACAAAACAGCACACCATCAGCCTCGAATTTGCAGCAGGCACGACCACCTTGCGAATTACAAATTTACTAGCTGGTCCGCGCTGCAAACGCAGCTGCATCCAGCGTCGTTGCTTCGCATTTGGGTGGATATTAATTAGTCCAATACATAATTATCACAGTTCTCCGCTTGCTACGCAACTTCAGCCAGCTTCGAATGTGCGCATTGTTTCTCAGCTGAGCTACGGCTCCCAAGAGACTGAAATCGATCCTTTCGGACCATTCGAGCGCAACACCATTCGAGCGCAACGGTTTGCAAAGGCAACTCAAGGTGCCCATACCACAGCGACAATTTCGTCAAACTTCCAGAAAACATAGCTCGGTTTCAAGGTGACCTTTTCAAAACGGCTCCGTTATATTCTGCACCAATTTGCATTGTTCAACTTTGACCTGGTTTGAGCATTTGAGCTGTGCGGTGTGTTTTGAAAACCGTGAGATATATTTTTATTTTTATGAAACCATGGATTTATTTCATTCAACATGTACAACTGAAAAATACATTTTACTTGCAACTAATTCGCTATTTTATTCGCTATCTTTTTATTACAAATTCGCTATTTTTATCAAGCTCTTACTGTACACACTGAGCCTGCTGATCTCTCCCTTTGAACACTTGCCATGCTTCTAGAAATGCGCGTGCAGCATAATCGAAGCTGCATAATTAGGTTTAAATTATTCTAAATTAAGCTGAAATAGCTACATAATAATGACCCTCTTGTTTGATTAGAATGTCGTGTCTTGGAAGCTGCATCTCTGGGGCCGAATGGATTTTTTAACGGAATAAGTTTTAGGGATTTGATTATTCTTCGTAGAATAGTTGCAAAGCAAAATTTTGACTGGAATTTTGCAAGGATAATAAACGCATCAGACATGCACCTGAGCCAAAATGATCCCAAAATAACAAGAAGTGATGCACAAATGATGTTTAAACCCCTGCAGCTTTATGAGAATTGGTTCAATTTGAGCCATGCTACTATTTTTGTGAGCTGCTTAATTCCCTCAGTTATAGATTCATATATTCGCTAAACAAGTATACACACTAATTATTGCCACGAGAATAATTATGAATGAAAATAAGGAGAACGAAGCTAAAGTTAGGTGAAGGTCAAATACACATCGATTTTTTCTAAATTTGGACACTTTACCTTGGCAGGAGCTGCATCAGCAGAGAACACGACCATTAAAATGGCAAATACCACAACAGTCCACATTATCTTCATCGTGATGCAGGAACGATTTTCAAAGACGATTGAACACAGCTTCCGTGAATTCAGCAAAGGGAGATGTCTGTGATTGTTGCCGCATTTAAACCCATCTGCTGTATGCACGGATGCCCCCACGACGTTGACACAGCTGGCTTTCAATCTCAGCAGATTTACGTTTATTTACCAAGGGATTTCTTTGTCATTATTGGGGCAATACAATCAGAGGCTTTTCTAGGTACAGCCGCACCCCTTTTGCAATTAACCCCAGCGATGATGAAAGTAAGGTCAAGTTTCGTGTTAACAGCTGTTCGATCGCAGCGTCAACGAGGACAAATATGGAAATGCTCAGCCGTTTTATTGCAATCAAGACTTTCAAGTTATTTTAGTGACTTCATACTGTAGGTAATTGTAATCTTGACATAGCCGAGGATGAAATATATTTGTCAATTCTTCATAAATGCATTTTATTTAAGAAAAACATAGCATTATAAGGACATGTCTAGTATTAAAAATCTACAATACAATAAAATTACAGTGACATTCTGCCTAACAAATTTAAATGCGAAAAAACAATATTACGTAAAATGTATTCTTCAACTGTAGGTTCTCTTCAGTTTCGAAATTATCATGGAGCTTACACAAGAATTAAAGAGTTTGAACTGTTTTCTCTTGTTTCTCACAGAACTAACATCTTTGTTGCTAAGGCTAAAATATCCTACTCAACCCTCAACAACGTTTCATATTATTGTTTCTCACAACATGGCTATATTTGAAACCAGGGAAATTATTCCAAAGGTGATGATTTAGTAGTATTTAGCAATACATGCATTTTCCGAATTTTAGTTCCGTCTTCACAAATTGCTACATGATTTAAATTATAGTTTTGATTACACCATCAATTAATGTCGTTGGTAATGATGCAGTCGACAATCTTCGTGGGAAACTGGAGCAAAGCAGAGTAAACATCCCCCTTACGAAATACATTACATGAAGTCGGCAAGTTCAACCACTGCGAACGTAAAACGGAAGAAATCGAGCCAATACAGCAAAATCTTGTTACACAGCAACATATTAAAATGCCCCCAAAACACGAGGGAATATGCCTAGAGGGAATTTTCTGCCAATTTTTAAATTGTAAATAATAGATTGTAAATAATGTAGTTATTAGTTCTTGTAAATGTGATATTATGCAGTCAGTTAGTTAATTAGAGTTCACGTTTTTACATTTAACTGTTTATTAGGGACATTAGATTCGATGATATTTTAATAATAATTTATATTCTGAGAAAAAAAGTTTTGCCTTTCTCGGCAATTCCGCAGCCCTGTGGCGATAATGCATGACAATATTTGTGGATCACGAATGACTATTAGGAATTAAAAAATGTTCTAATTTTGCAAAGGCCTTTCTAACAGTATATAAAACGAAAAATGGCAATGAAATAATTACATAGCAGGGCTTGGATACGATTCATGTCTTCCCAACACTCCTCAGTGGCATTGTCAATCGCTGATTGATGGATACTAGCTCCCATTCCTTCAGTTTGATTTTAAGTTCGTGGCTTCAGTTAATTTGCCACTTGCTCATTACCTTGTTCTCTTGTTCTCGTATTTGTCCTTAATTGTCCATGTGTCTTTGGACATGTTTTAGGATCTTTATGTATGTTTTATGTTATTTTGTGTAAATATTCTTCCTGTTGTTACCTCTACGCATTCTCTGTCTCTTGCCTCGTGGAGGACGAAGGAGACGAGAGACGAAGATTGAGGCTTTCACATTGATTCCACTAATATATGTTTCAGAAGAGATCAATTGCTGGTCCCACGACAGGGAGAGATGGCAGAGTTCCAAGGAGTACATATGGTCGTTGGTGCCAGAGTATGTGTCTATATATTTGAACAAATCAAAGATACGAATACTCACATGGAAGGCAGGACTCGCCTGCACTGATACCATGCGGTGTTACATTTCGAAATTAATGCGACAATACAAGTTAACAGCACTGATACAGCACTCACTGAGGCTCTTCGAAATACAATTTCAACTGCTTTTTGAAGGATGGTAGCGATACTGCGGTTACAAGTTCTTCTGGTAATGAGTTCCACAGTCGCACAACACGATTGAAGAAGAAGTGATGGCGAGCATCACTGTTTGCTTTTGACACATAGTGGCGCTGCGAATGGTCTCGTGTCACGCTTTCCAGCTTACTTACATTATTGGGAAGCTGTAAAGCTGTCAATCCATGCAATATCTTATACAAAAGCTGTAAGTCAAGTTGCATACGACGGATTTCAAGGCTTTCCATATCCAAGAAATGCAAGCGTTCGTCGTAATTAGCTGCTGTCATACGAGGAAAGCAGAGCTCTATGTCGTGAGACACAGCGTAGATAAGAGGACAGACTGAGTTGTTAACACGGCGAAGTACAGACGGAAAAGAGGATAATTACAGGGTGACACAGCTACATATTCTTACTATCACGTGACTATAAAATGACGACATTGAGTTCACACAGACAGCGCGTCAGCCACTACAGCCTCGTTCTTGTGTTTTGAGCAAGTCAGTCGTAATACAAAGTTTCTACTTGGAAGTCAATTCGTAATGGCATTCAAGCTCTGGTACTTCAACCAAGTACAGTTCGATTTCGTTACCTTTGGAGTACTACAGTAGAGTACCTGGAATTTTGACAGGCATAATAGCAGCCAAGTATAGAGCATGCGGCGGGTCATCATTC
>OFHS01006440.1:0-10116 GCA_900245855.1 Calvadosia cruxmelitensis | reverse complement strand
CATAACAAATCAACAACTGTACCAGTCGCGGTTCTAGTTGCTTGCAAGCTTGTCAAATGCTCTTTGATCATATTTAGAACTTGATAAGAGTATGAGTTGGTCCACTAGGCAAGAGCAAACGGCAACGTATATGGGAGCGAAGTAATTATTTTAAGAATAAAGAAAATCCGAAAATGTAAACGGATTAATAAAAGATCCGGTCGGATTCGGATTTCGGACGCATCTCTAGCGGCAAGTGTAAAAATTATCAGAATCTGACTGAAAGACAGCAGCCTCTATTTCTTGTGATAATGTCGGCGGGATTTTTGTTGTTCTGTTTTGAGCTGGCGGAAGGTTTTCAGCTCTGCAGTATATTATTGTAGTAAAATCGACCATTTAATTAATATTTATGTAACTTGAAATGTTTTTTTTCCCGGCTGGCTTTACATCATATGAATGAACTCATTAATGAGACAAAGACAACGTCAGATTCTGTTTGTTTTGTTTTTTACCTGTATTGTATTCAAATGACAATAGGTATAGTATGATACAACTTGTTGTTGTTTCTTTTGAAAAAAGTCGTCTGTTGTCATATCAACGAAGGAGACATTCTGACTCCTGTGAGAAAGCGGAAGTTGATTAGGGATAAAGGAAAATCTTTCATCAAGATAATCAAGTAACTTCAACAACGCCGACGTAAATAAATACACACCACTTTTTATCGTATGCTCGAGCGGATCACAGTTTGTCAAACTGAATTGACAGGACTTTCCCATTTGGAATGACGCCACACCTCCTCGCCATTCGCATGGAGCAGGAAGACAATTGCGTGATATAACCGTCTAATGTCTTCCAGACCTTTCAAGTCGAACGCTTTGTACGATGCTGAAATGTAGAAGTCTCTTACGACAATTGTAGGCGTGTACAAATCTCCTCTGTCGTACACCAGCTTCGTACGACTCAAGCTGGCTGAAGCTTTTCGAGTCGCTACCAGGTGATCTTTTCGTGTCTCTGCGCTGGCTTCCTCAAGCTGGAGTGACGTTTTGGATGGTACCACTGGGGCAATCAAGGCGAGACTGAACAGTCCCATCGATAGCTCTTCATCATCTTCATCTTCGCTGATGAGCACCCTTTTCTTCGCTTTAGAATGCCTACCCTTGATTGGGTCCTGTTCCATCCTCGACAACTCTCCTCTCGTTGGTGTAATAAAGGAGCTTTGCTTTCCTCCAGAAGACATCTCCTGCACTTTTTTCTTTGTATTGGTTATTTCCCCCTGTTTTTCACTTGAAGTCAGCACTGGATGACATTCTATTGCACATCAAAATTCATACTGTATTTATCCTCTCATGACTCCGCTTCTCTTCACAACTCCTGATTTAATCCCAATGAATTGTGTTTTTCATCAATTTACTATTTGATTGGTCGAAATATAAAATATAGTAAAATATTACTAGCTAATGACACCTGATGAGACATTGACCCTCAAATCTTCACATTGAGATATGTCCGCATTTATTCACACCCAATACAACTAAGCTACCCTCCAAGCTAATCTAAGCTCCGCATAACCTAACACTAGCGTGTGAAAAGTAGGGAAAGAAAAGCCTCCGAAGGAATGCGCACACCCCGCAGCTGTGTCACAGATCCGCATTTCTTTTGTTTTCGCGGCACCTTTGTTGTTTCACAGGATCCGCATTTTGGTGCCGCAATTTATAACATATATATGCTATTTCTACCAAATCGATTGTTTTACAATCGGCTAAATTCATCTACTGGCAGGGACAATCGTCATAAGTGCCTTTATGCACTGAATCTCCAAAACTAGCCAAATATCCACTATTCACATGTCAAGCTACAATCAACCGAACAACTAGGGAAATGCGGCATTTCACAAGCACTTTGGAAAACATTATCAAATAACAAAACACAGCTAAGCTAGTTCTGTGTGATTCATCGCACAAACCACACATCAATATACATCTCCTCAAAAATTCAAGAGGATAGGTTAAGAAACGAAGAAACTAGGACTGTCCCAAATAACGAAAGTATGGCAAAATCGCAAATGTGAGAAATTGCCTTGCAAAGTTGGCCGGTTGTTGCCAGCAAGTCAGTGTAGTAGAAATCAGTCTCAAAATGCACCAGACTGGTACGTTGTACCTTCTTTGTGAACTTGCTTTTCTGTTCTTGCTTTTTTCCTTTTTCTCTGTGATTTTCTGATTTTTTTTTGGATTGCTGTTGCGTGAGCGCTACTTTCTCGAATGCGTTTGCGGCCGACGCGGGACAGCAGTGCTGCGTTATTTCCACCTGATTTGATGCCCATATAGCCCAGAACATTTTCCAAAGCTTGAGAGGAGCCATCATTGAGCACAATAACAGCACTAGCTGTAGCTGCATCGAGGTGATCCCTTCCAGAAGATGTTCTCTTGGGGCATCTTGCCCAGATCAAGTTGTTGAGCGCCTCACAGCAGTTTTGCGTAAAACCACCAAGGCATCCTTGAAGCATTTTATCTTTGCACAATCGTTCACAAATTGGCTTTACAGCCTTGAATACTGCTTCAGGGAGTGCCTTGGGGTGCTTGTATTCAACTCCTGATGCAACAGATTGATGGTACTTGCACCAAGTGTCCGGAACCGTTGGGCAGAACTGATGCATTGGTTTGTTGTCAGTGGATGCAATGTGGTACAATCCTGCTCAAGCTTCATTTCTCATCCCTGGCAAATCATCCTTATGTCGTCGAATAGCCAAGATGTAATAAACTTGCAGCTTGTTGATCCAATCTGCTGTCAGTCAACCAAGGCCTCCAATTGTTTTGCCATTGGACAACTTTTGTGAACCGCTCTGAGTTTTTAATTTTCTCAATGCTGTTCCAAGCCTCTTTTGGATATGTCCAACACACTCATATTTTTTAATTACTTTGTCAGGACCATAAGGATGAGTGTCTCTGACATTTGAGAACGATTTGCTGTCGCCATCTCCAATATAACCTGTATACTGGAGCTTGCTCATTTCTTGTGATCTGGCATAAATATGTTCTATTCCAGCAGGTTCCATGGCTGGCGCTGACCCGTGGTAATTGATTGGGCATTGGTGATAAGCTGCCCATGCTTGCTTTTCAGGGCTGTCTGGCTTAGCATCCCATCTACTACAGCTAGCACAGACTTTATTCAAGGTCTCATAATCTAAAACCTTTCCTGTTTCTGCAGATATTTCAGTCATAGCGCCCTGTAGTGACGAAAAGCCCTCTTTCGCTAAGTGCCGTCAAACATAACTTTACACTCACTGGTGTCTTCTTGAATAGCCCCTTGCTTCTCATGCTCTTCTTCAGCTGCTCTTTTCATGCTGGCCTTGGCTTCTTTCTCAACGCTGTCTTTTACAGTAGCTAATGTGGCACTGTAAACTGCATCTGTCATGGAAACTGGCATATTGAGAACAGTGCAAATTTTGTCCAGAGCAGTCTTTCCATTTCCAGTTTCCACCATGGAGAGAACAGCTCGACGGTCGACTTCATATGCCTTTGAATTGGTGCAATTTGGCGAGGTGTACATTTCAGAAGTGACTGGGCAAGCATCACATCGCGCTTGGTTCACAATTGCTTGAGGTAAGAAGCCAGCGGAACACTCAACACTACAATCTAGTCATGCCCAAGGGAAATTGTTCGATTTTGAAGGAGATGCACTGGAGAGATGTCAATCATATCTTTGTCTGTTCTCATAGCTTACTGTCACAGCATGGTGCTTCTGCGAAAGAAGTTTTCACATTACAGTTTGGGTTTGTTCAACCTTGGCAGTGTGCATTGAAATCTTTGTGGACAGTGTATGTAATTACTCAAACCTACGAACTGCCGAATATCCAAACTAATGTGAGACGGACTGTAGACATCTCATGCAGCTGAGAATGAGTATTACATGGGAAAATTTCGACTATGAGACTTTACAAGGCTTCTTCCTTCTTCTGGCGATTACCAACTAACTAACTCAACTAACTCCCAGAATTAACTATCTTACAAATTTTTTTATACCCTAATCAATACAACAGAACTAAATATAAACTTGCAAGCTAAGATTTGCGTCAAACTACAAAAGAAGCGCTGATTCATATACTATTTGCTTAACTAGGTATAAAATTCAGCTTACATATACAAATTAAAATGTCCAATGACGTAAGGTTACCGAAACGAATTATAGCGTTCTTTCAGTCTCAGCACTCCGGAATGAGGCTATAGAATAACGTCATTGTTCTTGAATTAAACGAGGCCGTTCACCAACATAGTCCCCTGTGAGACGATGATGAACAGTTGCAATCACACCTCAGAGTTCTCGAAGAGATACTACTTGGCGATCGGATGCGTCAATTCCGTTGTACTCGTCTTTACCCGTACCGAACAAACGAGTCCGTCGCTCCCGCGATCAATTGCCAGGACACGTCCCATTTTCCATGATCCGCATGGTAGGTTGTCCTCCGCAACAAGCACAAGGTCTCCCACGTTGTCGTTGGGTTGAATCGATGTCCAGCTTGTCCTTTTGTGTTGTGAAGAGTCGTCAGGTATTCCCGATACCATCTTTGCCAAAAGCCGTTGACGATAGCTTGCGCACGACGCTTTGTTTTCTCAGCAGCAGACCAGGTGCTCCTAATTTGCAAGGTGGCAATGCTGGGGTCGACTTCATTAACAAGAAATGATTTGGAGTTAATGGCTCCAAGTCCTTCGCATCGTCGGAACAGCTAGTGAGCGGTCTACCATTCAATAATCCCTCGATTTCTGTCAAAACCACATCGAACGTCTCCTGGTCGACAGTCTGCTGATGGAGCACAGCTTTCAAGCCTCGTTTTACCGAACGAATGAGTCTCTTCCAGACTCCTCCCGTGTGTGGTGCCGCAGGTGGATTGAAATGCCATTCAACAGTATCCTGCTGGAAATACAAATTGATCTTATCATGATTCCTCCTTGATCTCCTTCTCAGCGCCGACGAAGTTGGTCCCCTTGTCTGAGTAGATCCTGCTTGGGTTGCCTCGTCGTGCCTTGAATCGTCGTAGTACTCCGATGAAGTGGTCCGTATCCAACGATGAGGTGCTCCCCAGATGAACAGCTCTTGTGCTTAAGCAAGTAAACAGAATCCCCATCGTTTAACAATACTTCGTTTTACCTTCACCATAAACGGACCGAAGTAGTCGATGCCAGTTGGATCGAAGGGCGTAGTGGCATTGGCTCTCACAACCGGTAATGGGGCCAGCAACTGCTCTATCTTCTTTGCGAGTTGCTTTCGACATGGGATGCATCGATGTGCCAGGGCTTTCACCCTCGTCCTCAGTCGTGGGATCCAGAACGACTGTCTAATTTCAACGATAATTGACTCCACGCCGCCATGCGCCGTCTTCTTGTGGGCATCTTGAATGATGCTATCGGCGATCGGACTGGTAGGCAGAGTGATGGCTGGCTGCTTGGCTTTTTCTGGTAAATCTGCAAACGTGACGGCTACCAACACACGTAATGCCATTATTATCAATACATGGACAAAGTTTCAAATTATTACTCTTCATCACTGGTTTGCTCTTATCTTTCTTGGCTCTTTCCAGCGCATCCAACTCGTGCGCGTAGGCTCGTTCTTGAGCTCTGCACACCAGGCTGAGTTCAGCTTTTTTCAATGCTTTGACAGATACAGAATGGACCGAGCGCAGTCCCAATGCATGACGGGATACACTTGTTGTTGGGCACGTGATTTTGAGCTGAAATCTACAATTTTGACAGCCAAGAACAATCCATGAAATTGACCATTATTGAAAAGAATACAGCTGATTGCGTTTCAAACTGACAAAGCATTTTCGTGGCCTCTTCACCTGTGACAGAGGTCAACTCACTTATATACCGACATGCAGTGGGACTGCGCATGGCGAATTGTCACTTTCTTGACCATTGTTGCGGAGTCTCGAGATTGAGCGATGGCATAGTCCAATCAAGTGCTTCATCTTGTACCAGCTCGAGTATCTTTGCATCAGCTGATCTAGTCCATCTTCTTTATTCGTCACCGTCGTCGTGGCAACTGTTGCTCTCTTGAGTTCCAGTTCAGCGTCTGAAACACTTGAAACACTTCCTGTGGGCCATTCACTGCGTGGCTCTGCATGACTGAGTAAACTCACTCGGTTCCATACCTCTCGAGGCCTCGTCGGCCACATTTTGTTCTCTTGGACAGTGGCACCATTGTTCAGCGGTTGTGACATCGTGAATCTCGGTGACGCGGTTTTCCATGAACGTGCTGAACCTCCTGGTCTTGTTCCGGATGTAGGCCAGTGTAGTCTTCGAGTCGCTCCACATTGTGACGTCATCGATTGGGAGGTCGATTTCTTTCTTTGTCACGGCGAGTAACCTGGCACCTAGAACAGCTGCTTGCAATTCAAGACGAGATATTGTCAATCCCTTTAACGATGCACAACGCGACTTCCCAACCACAAAACTGCAATGCACTCTGTCAACATTTTCAAACCTCACATGCACCACAGCACCAAACCCTTCTTCGGACGCATCGCAGAGCACGTGTAGGCCTATGTTGTCCCAATCTTCTGTAGGAAGACCAGCACCGATGTGCCTAGGAATTTCAACTGACTTAATTGACGCCAACGAATTTAATCAACGAGTCCAACGAGTCATTTCTCCGTCAGGGAGAGGTGAGTCCCAGCCCACCTGTTTCTGCCATAACTCACGCAATATCAACTTTGGCACTAGCATCAAAGGAGACAACACACGATCAGGATTAAATATGGAGCTCACCAATGAGAGTAGTATACCACGCTTGGTTGCTTACTTCTCTAGGTAGCAGACTTGAAACTTGAATACGGCGCTCGTGACGTCCCATTTGATGCCCAGGGCTTTTTCTATGATCTTTTCATCTTTAGCGAGGTCTTGCAGCTTTGGAGATCTCCCACCTTCGGGAATGGCGTCGATGACTTTGCTGTCACTTGAGATACACTTCGTTAGGACCCTTGAACCCTTAGGACCCCTGTTGAACCCTTTAACCCAGTGCGAGAACCCAGTATGAATTGAGGCAATGAACCAGCAATGGAAGATCTTTCTCACTCCTGGAGAGCCGGATGGAGTCCAGATTAAGATCGAGGACAGTCTTGTCACAGAAGTAGAGCGTCTTGTTGAATATATTAAACGTCATGACACCATCCAAGTCAAAGTCAGCGGGGATGGAACCAGAATTGGAAAGAGATTAAATTTACTGAATGTTTCCTACACAATCATCAATGAAGGAAAGGTTGCTGCAACAGTCAAGGGGAACTATATTATTGCAATTCTCAAAACAAAGGATGACTATTCCGGAATCAAGGAGTGCCTATCTGACTTGATAAAGGATGTCAGAAGCTGGTATAAATGTTAATAGTAATGTATTTGTTATAGAATTTTTAATTGGTGGAGACTGGAAGTTTTTAGCAACAGTGTGCGGCATTGGACCAGCACGTTTTGCTTGCACTTGGTGCCTATGCTAACAAGCTTTGCGTCACTGCACAGCAAAGCAGTGGCCATTGTTAAATGTTGCTTAAGGCGGACGAACAATTGACTCAATAAAAAAGATGCCAAGAAACGAAACCACAATTGCCAAAACAGTCCTCTTTTTGATTTCGTCGAAATAGACCATGTTATTATAGACACCCTTCATTTATTTCTTAGGATATGCGACGTGTTGATTGATCTTTTCCTCAAACAACTGAGAAGAGCCGATGGCCTTGATAAAACTTCTAAATATTACCAAAACTTCACTGTCCTTCAACACCAAAATATTAATCTCTATTTACAATTTTTGAAATCTTTGAATATATCATTTTCTGTTTCAGTTAACAATGACACCAAAAATTATGTTGGAGGGATTTGACGGGACCAGAAATATTACTTGTTTTTGAGCACGCTTCAATATCTGACCTATTGCCACACTACAAAGATGCTAAAAAATTAGAATCGTTGTGGAAAAACTTCCTTGCATTGTATAATGAGCTTCGAGGAACATTTACATCAGCCTAGAAAATTAGTAACTACAGATGTAGAATTACTACTTGGCTGGAAGACTTTTGTGTTTTCTACGAAACTTTCAATGTGACGCCGTACATGCACGCATTTTTGTTTCATGTGCCAGAATTTCTTCAGCTCTACCAAAACATCGATCATTTCAACCAGCAAGGGCTTGAAAAATTCAACTATCAAGCGTCAATAGACTACAGTGTAACTCAGTTAATATCACACCCTCGGGAAAATCGTAGAACGTGATATTATCCGAGTCGTGACAATAACCGAGTCTCATACTCAGACCTCTAATTTTGCAGGAACGGCTCAAACAATAACAAAAAGCGGGCCATAGAACAGCAAACTCTGGAGCAACATCAAACAGAGCTATTATGTAGAGATTTTAGCAACACAAGACTCATTTTCTTTGATTTGTCCCGCTCAATGAGGCAAACACAATGAAGAACACTCCATCAACTTTTCCTTTCACGACAATTACGGCGCCTATAAATTCAAACAAGGCAGCCAAATCACGGAAAGCATGACAATAAGAGAGTGTAAACATAAAAATCATTTGGAAATCCGTGATAATAACCAAGATGTGACAATATCCGAGGTGATATTAACCGAGTTATACTGTATTTTCGCTCTACAAAGCACGGAGGAGTTGAGTCTCTGTGACAGCTGATGCTGAACAAGGCGAGGCTTCATCTCCTAGAAATAAAAGGGGCTGAGCCAATGAAAGGAGCTTACTGTTGCCAAAACTGCAAAGCCAATGGCCATTCCATCAAAACCTGCACTGAAAAATGTTGCATCTGTGCTGCACAAGTCTGTTGCTTCCACCTTGTGAAAGTAAACCGCAGTGGATTGCATCATGTGGGATGAAATCTCCCCTCAATGTCGTCAGTGTTAAGGAGCTGTTTGAATAGGCTGAACAAATCGGATTGTGAAATCTAGACATAGCATCTACAGGCTGATTGTTTATTTGGTGGTTGTATAGGTAGCAAGTAAAATATATTGTATTAACTATTTAATAGGCATTCTTTGTTAGTAGCCTATACTCGTTTATAATGTTCCTATATAATCTGAGGTGCAATCCATATTGGTATATATACTGTGCCTCGTCAAGATCTGGTCTTGTTTTTGCTATGTTTTAGCAGCACAGTTGTGAATAAAATGTGGATCAAGATACGTGATCATGAATGATTCAGTTGATCAATTCTTGTATCTTGTCACTATTGCGGTACATCTAACACAAGCCTCAGCCTTTCTATCTATCTAAGCAGTCCAAGATACATGAACCAAATGGAGGCCGATTTGCGAGAGTCGAGTATTGTGGTCAAATGGTTGTATTTTGCTTTAATATGGGTGCAGGAATTCATCAACAAACATATAAGAGCACTGCCCACTCATGTTAGTGGTATACTCACAACAAAAAACAGACCATAAATCATAGTCATGAATTGCTAGTAAAGAATGACACATATAGCAAATAAGTTAATTTAAAGACAGTTTAACAGAGCAGAAATTAATTTACAGCAAAATCTCTACGATTTTAAACTTTAAACAACTCTCCATACTTCTTTTTGTTGCCTCTACCACATACAAATGTGAACACGAAGTTTAACCTTTGCTCGATCTTGCATGGAAATAGCTTACTGCCAACGGGCATATAATCATTAAGCGGTGCTGGCTCGTACATCCAGAAATGGACAGTGCTATCTTCCACAAATGCAAAATCCCAGAAACTGTTCCTGAACCTTATGAACCATCTTGTACCGAGGATTTCGTTGAAAGCAGAATTTCTTTGAACAACTTTTCTTCTCAGTTGTCTACAAGCACTCGGCGCTCCAAGCATAGCGAATGTCAACAAAAAGACATCAATATCAATAGGCAGCTCAATGCAAACAAGTGGGTCACCTTTCCTGTTGCGATGCAGGTGCCTCTTGATTTCCACATAGAGATCCCATGTAAACCTCTTCGTTCTTTCTTGCAATGTCGTTGGAGGTGGAATCTCTACTCTTTTTCAGTGCTGTATAGTAATTTGTTACAAGTAACTGATTACTTGTAATCGTTACGTTTTAAAGTAATTTTAACTGTAATCCGTTACTTTTTTGATAGAGTAATTTGTAACGGTAATTCGTTA
>OFHS01006439.1:0-10117 GCA_900245855.1 Calvadosia cruxmelitensis | reverse complement strand
GGCCAATTTTTCATAAAGCCAAAGAGACAAGACCCTGAGCTGCACGGCAATATTTTGATCTAAGCAGACACTGGTTGATTGTTTATCTGAATGTCAATAGTGAAGAAGCACAAGTTCACAACGATAATCAGTGGCATACAAGAACAGACACGTACCTGAGGTTGCTGTGATTTGAAGGCATTTCACGACAGCTTGAATATTTCATCACAAGCGTTTTAAATCAGAGCGGAAGACTTCCACAACCAACAAACTCGAAGCATCAACGACGACGAAGGATAACGAGTTATGAGCAGCTCCAGCCGCTCAACCGAACTTCTGAAGACAATCTTGAAATTCTGCAGCCAATCACTACAAAACTATCCTGCGGCATCCCAAGCAATCAATTCCATTGTTTTGCTAGCGGGTGCACGAGGTCCGCAACTTTCGAGCTCAGCAGCTTTGGAAATCTTGCGGCCTTCAAATGCGTCGACATTCTTGTAAATACGTCAATTGTTCTAAAAATCTTGAAAGCCAATCAAATCGGCGGATTCGAGGACCTCGAGCCAATAAGCTCATCTAAACGCCAAACTAGAACCCAAGCAAGTACGTCAATTGTTCACGAACGCGGCCGAGGTACGTCAGTTGTTCTCAGAAACAATAGTCCAGCCAATCTGTAAGGCCCTTAGACAAAAGCTCGATCTACAGGAATGCCGATGGAATGCAGACTGACACGGACAGGACTTGATAGCCGCAGCGAAGTGACACGAGTCGTAATGTGATCCTTTGCGGGCAAACCGCCACATAAAGGGAAATTCCTTTGTTTTACAAATTCAGCGGAAATTTATGTACGTCTTGAGACGTACCAGACGCCCCCTGTATCCGCGCCTGGGGTGCATGAGCAAATGAGGTTGTCTGTCAATTAGATCGATGTAGAGTGACTTTCCTCCGGGAAATGTGTTATGTCTTACAGTTTTTACTCTAACACTGATTATAGAATTTCGAAGTCTAAGCACAGTGTGCACAAGTGTCTTCGCTAGAAAATACGCAGCAGATTCAATCCAACTGATCTGATATTTCTGTATAGATTTGAACAAATATGTACAAGCTCAATGTAATAATTTCTAAATACTAGTTACAAAATATGACGTGAAAACGAATACATGATTTACCTTCGGTATGGCTTGCAGCACTGTGCATATGACTAAAATTTCTTCTTCATTTTACCGTGCAAGATTGCTCCTTTGCTCGGGGAGATTTTAAAGGACTTACCGACAATATCAAAATCAAGTTCTACATAAATATCTATATGTGACGTCAGAACGCTCATGCGTAATATAGCGTCAACACTGATATTCAAGCTGACAGCTTCGGCTGGACTGCGCATTTTAGTCCCATGAACGAGAGTTTTCACAAAACACAAAGATTCCAATGTAGCTGTAACCAATCCTGAAATAATATTGTAAACTATTTGTATTTTATGCGGTGGAAAATTACTTTTGAAACATGTTGCGCATTTTGCCTCTCGTTGATATCACTAAAATGGCATCAGTTTATAGCAAGTAAAAAGTGTAGATGCAATAAGTTATATAGATATCAGGCAGTATGATGGTGGAAGCGATGGGAATCGAAAGAGACTGGTGCTGAAGCTACTGAACAATCAGTTTTCCCATTTGTTGTTGTGATCAAATGCCTTGATTGGCTACCTCGTAATTATATATGTCACATGATCATTTGTGCTATAATCTGCTATTCCTGTGAAAATCATATGTCATTTTGTGAATCTATGGCGTTCAGCCTGACTGTGTGTATTCCACGGTCACTATGAATGGAATCATTAGCATACCAGATTTTAACAAACTTTCCTGTAAAAAGCGTTGTGTGTAACTCATTGCTTTAAAAGCTGTCATTTTTGTCATTTTTGCCGTAAATAGGCGTATGAGTTCTATCCTGCAATGCAACCTTAAGACACTGGCAATTCCTTGTGAAGAAGCTGAGAGGCCTTGATCTTGGATTATCTGATTCTACTTTGTGTTCTTCTGATGCTGTAGTAGGCCTAGATCTAATCATCTTGCTGTTGCAGGGGTTCCGGTCAAGAAGTTGGAAGATCTTGTCACATCTTGGAATTCAAAGGAAAGAAAGTGCTGGTGTGTATTCAATTACCCACTCACTCACTCAATTGATCAATTATCAATCGATCAATCAATCAACCAATCAATCAATCAATCAATCAATTGGCCTATCACCTGTCTGGCTAATCTCCTTATTTCTTTAGCCGCATGCATTGAAGTCGTAATTCAGATCCGCTAAATTAGAGTTGGTTTTGTAATTGTGTATAGCATTTTATGAATTTCTCTTTGGTTTTTAGTTGGACTGCGGCATACACCCCGGATACAATGGACTTGACTCTCTTCCATTTATTGATGAAATCGACCCGGCCGAGATTGATGTGCTCCTGATCAGCCAGTATGTTTCTCTGATTATCGGTGCAGATTTTCTGCAAATGCAAAATCAAATAATATTTGAAGTCAAACGTGGAATAAGTTATAGTTGTAATCTGGTCAAATGCGGATATTATCTTTTCGAATGATGCCCCACTGTTTCCTTTTGTTAATTCACCCCAACTCTAACGTTAAAACTCTGAAGACCAATGTTCGACACAATTGACTAGTTCGCACATGAAACTCACTTCCATCACATGTTGTTAATTTTCCTAGCTTGTTTGTATTCAAGCAGTACCTAAGCGAAGTTATGTAAATTTATACTCACTTTCAGTCTGTTCATATAGTGTATGTGCACAAATGTGTCTATATGTGTATTCTTGGAAATTGAGTTCAATATAAAGACACACATAACTTGCTTATTATCCATATCTGAGCACCAGCGCTAGGTTGTTAACCAGATTTGACTGTATTATGTTTGTGTTGAATAATTCAGTTTTTGACTTTATAATACTCAGCCTTGTAGTGTCCATCTGTGTGTTGACTTTTGAGTACATTGGGCACCAGGTCATTATCATGAGCCAAGGCTGATATCATCCTTCAACTGTAATAGAGAGAAGCTTCCTTAGATATCTTCCCATTATGGGCTTACTGTTAATGTGTTCTTCATTCCCTGTGTCACAGCAACAATATTATAGCAGCAATATAGTTGCAAAGGGGATGTGTGTTTTTGAGTCATTACCGTGCCATGGTGACGATGAGTAAAACACCTGTTGGCACTGACAGGTTTTTTGCTCTCTGTTTGGATTTTATTGTGCTCTGAATGACGTGATGTTGCTCAATTTGTTTAGTTTCCATCTTGATCATTGTGGAGCACTGCCATGGTTTCTTGAAAAGGTCGGTGATTGATCCTTTGATTGTCAATAATTCTATTGATTGACATGACATGTAATCTAATGTCTGAACATTGAATTTTAGTCGTAAGCTATTCTCTATTGTTATCATAATTCATATGCAGTCGGACGCGGCTGCTATCCTGCTATTTCTGTAGCTATCATGTAAGATATTAAGCGCTCGCCCTTAATTATCAGAACAAGTACCCGTGCCATAATCGTGACGTATATACGCTAACTGTTCTGAAAGCAATAAGATTACCTCAATTTTACCTGTCTGGCTACTGTTAATTCCGGCATGAGCACTTCCATCGTTTGAAAGCAACCAACCGCTATGCTCTTGTTTAATCATGGTCTGTTTGAAGGCATTGTACCTTGCCCTACAAATGTCATGTAAACAAACTCTGTAGAAATAAAAGAAACACATCTGGGTACGGCAGCAACCAACTTCTGGACTATAACAACTAAGTTCAGCCATGGTAAACTATCCTGGCTAAGAGCGACAATAAACTTGAGCCTTTTCATTTTGGCATTATCGGTGTGTTGCTCTTTTCTAGACGCATTTCAAAGGACGCGTGTTCATGACCCATGCAACAAAAGCAATCTATCGGTGAGTTTTACTAAATTGTATGCGGCTTTACGTTTTTCACGATTGAACACCAACACTAACCTGGCAAATATTGTTACCTTGCATTCTATGTCTGACACGAACACCATTTGAGATCAAATTTTGCTGGAGCTGAGAACCATTAATGTAGTAACTACAGTACGTAGCAATTAGCATTGATCAATTTCAGTGGGATGGAATATTAAAAGCTTGTATTTTATTTGCATTCCTAAGATTTTTTTTTCACATACAAATGCACCATGTTTCTGTTGTTAGTAAACAACTGATGTCAATTGTAGAATGGTGTGGTTTGCAATTTCAATTTTGATCCATTATGTTGTGTTGTTTCAGGTGGTTGCTCTCAGATTACATCAAAGTCAGGTCGGCAGGCATTGCTTCTTTCGTTAGTTTATCGTTCCAATCTCGCTTTTGAAATGATGGATGTCTTTCTTAAGCATTTGTGGTTTTCTCTTTGCAGTAATATTTCAGCAGATCAGATGTTGTACACAGAAAAAGATTTGGAGAAGAGTATGGAGAAAATAGAAACCGTCCATTTTCACCAGGAAAAGGATGTTGGTGGTATTCGCTTTTGGTGCTACAATGCCGGACACGTCCTTGGTGCTGCCATGTTCATGATTGAGATTGCCGGTGTCAAGGTGTGAGGTGGTCAGAAAAATCTTGGACAGAAAAATTAGAGTTTATAGTTGTGATAATGTAATATATAATGTGAAGTAACCCTGAGGTCTATGCCTAATCTTTTGTAATGATTTTTGCAACTGAGGTGAATTTCCAGATTGAACGTGTTTGTTTCTCATTAGATACTTTACACTGGAGATTTCTCGTGTCAAGAAGATCGTCATCTAATGGCCGCCGAGATACCAAGTATCACTCCAGATGTACTCATTATGGTAAGGATGTGGATTTCTATCAGCACAAAGCAGACTAGGAAGGAAATCTCTCTCCATTTAGGTGACAATATGGGTAAGACATTTCTGATGGTTGATTTTAGGAATCAACTTATGGTACGCACGTGCATGAAAGACGGGAAACAAGAGAAAAGAGATTCACAAGTACGTGACCCGGATGCCATCTTTTCTTTGGGGCTGATCGAATGGAAGTTTGTCTTTGGCAGCCGATTGGTTGCAGTCACATGTATCGTCGCATGGAGTTCGATGTTTCCGCATTTTTATAGTTCTATAATTGTTATACCTATTGGATATTATTTAATTTATTTTAATCTATTTTCTGGCTATATTTCTAAATATTTGCTTCACCCTAAAACACATTGGATTGGTAGAGCACTATGCTGTATCCATTTCTTGTAAGATACCATTGATAATGCGGTTACTGAGAGTGTGTAGTCTACTAATCTTCTTGACCTTGCAGGCGAAATGAAACATTTTGACATTCTTTCTCTGATGTTGGTATACTTTAGCGGCTAGTATGTGTGACTACCAGTCAAGCATCTCGATTTCAACTCCCAGGCCAAGCCGACATGTATATTTGTGGTGTCTGATGTGGTTCATATTGTCAAAGGCCTTAACGATGAAAAGCCAAGCTGGCTTATTAAATTACCCTCATTAAACAATTTTGCTGACTTTTTTCTGTTTCTGATTAGGTACTGTTCATGATATCGTGAGTCGTGGTGGACGCTGTCTTATTCCGGTGTTTGCTCTTGGAAGAGCACAGGAACTGCTGCTGATTTTAGGTAACATGCGATGATCTTTTTCTTTCAAAACCTGACCTTACGCTGTGAAATGCCATGAAAAGCACAAACAGAAGTCTTTAGGCAGTTGTTAAGTTGTAGGCTTTTGGTTGTTATCTGCTTCTTAAATGATTTATTTCTATTTCTCTTTGAATATCAGGAGCTTTATCAGTCAAGGAAAGCATTCCTTGTCTTGAGATCATAATTATTATTCAGTTCAACCTGTTCTTAGCAGTTATCAGCCACCTGTACGTGAGAAGCCATCTTTAAGTGATATGCTTAAATCATTGAATGAAAAATGGCTGTCACCTATTGTAACCAACTCAGAACCCCCTTATTTAAGTGGCTGATTTAATTAAATCAAATGGCGCATCTGCAGCAATGCAGGCTGGGTAAATTTGAGGGCACAAATGTTTTGTTTTGTGTGTCACATGCTTTTATCAAATGACGACCACTGTGCTGTGACTATATAATAGGATATGTTATTTCTCTTTGCAGATGAATATTGGAGTCAGCATCCTGAACTGCATGATATTCCCATATATTATGCTTCATCTTTAGCTAAGAAGTGCATGGCTGGTGAGATGGCCACCTTTTTCAACTTTATCAGTAGCTGTTGTGCAAATGTGGAAAGCACACATTACATGCTTCATATTACATTTGGAATATTGTTAGATGATTTACTGCAAATTTATTGTTGGATTGCTGCCAACCGGTTAGTAATGCTCCTTGCTCAGGTGTCCGGGAGGCCTTGTGTTTTTGTTTGAAAAATGTTGTATATTCGCTGACATGTCAACTTTATGATTATGACAAATGTTCCATATTAGGCAAATAAATAGGTCTAGGCAAATATATAGGTCTATTGTTGGTTTCATCCAAAGGAATGGTGGGTGTTGTATATTTGCAATCTCAACACTTTTCTGTACTGAGCTAGACTTTGTAATGAGGACATTCGTGCAATATCACCGTCTTGATGAGATATGGTTATATTGGTCTTTCATCTTAATTTACAGTTTACCAAACATACATTGGTGCAATGAATGAAAAGATCAGGCGTCAGGTGAGCAGCGTAGCAATTGCTTCATATTTCTTGCTCCAGTCAGCAGCTTACCTCAGTCGTATAGATCTGCATTTAAAGGTCAATATTTAGGTTCACAGATGCGTAGTAAGTGTCTTAAAGATATGATGTGATTGGTGATGTTTGTTGATGATCTTACCATGGTCAGTTGTTCATGCCATCAATCTCTTTCTTTCACTTCAGATATCAATATCCAATCCGTTTGTGTTCAAGCACATTTCTAACCTCAAGGTATGTAATCAGATGAATCATTGTAAGTCTATCAATAAGCACGAAGTGAAGATGGAAACGTTCTCTGCACAACAAGGTTCTGTCCAGTTCAAGCTGATTGCTACCACTGTTGACAACTTAGTGTATCTATCACGCTGAAAATTATAATGACATCCTGACTAAGCAGCTAGTTCCATCCCTGCACGGTTAATTGGTCATGCTGTTTGCCTGTACAGTACAGTCAAACCTGTACTAGCGGCCACTTTTATAGAGAAGCCACTTGTGTATAAAGGCAACTCTTCATAACCCAAACATGACACTTTCTATAGAAATCAACCTGGACAGAAAGACTACCTGTCTATAAAGGTCATTTTCCTCAGGTCCCAAAGGTGACCCGTAAAGGCAGGTTTCATTGTACATATTATTGTGCAGGCCGATTGCATTGTGGTGTGTCAATTGCATATGACTTGGTTGAAGTGCTTCATGATATAGAGTTAAGAGGTGCTGCACTTCTTCAACTGCATCATTGCACTGATTTAATGGTGTCGCAGTAATTGATAGTCGATCTGTGTGTTTGACAGTTTGGTCATTTGATGCTTCACAAAGTAGGAACATTTTATTGTGTTTGATTTAGGGTATCGATCAGTTTGATGACATTGGTCCATCTGTCGTCATGGCAAGTCCTGGCATGATGCAAAGTGGATTGTCAAGGGAACTGTTTGAGAGCTGGTGCACTGACCGTAGGAACGGCTGCATCATTGCCGGCTACTGCGTTGAAGGGACATTGGCCAAGGTCAGTTAGCTTTGAAGCTGTCATGCAGTATCTTTGAATGCTATTCCATGTGCTATTTACAATTGTGGTACGCTTCTTAACAAAGTGCAAGAATGATGAGAACTGTCCAATCACCCAGATGATCATCACAAATATTGTTTGAAATACAAGATGTGATAATTATTAGGATTATTTGCTCGAAAGCAAAATTCTTGTTTATGATTACACAATTTTTTCTCTTCTTTATTTTTCAGGAATTGATGCGAGAGCCTGAGGAAATTGTCACCATGTCTGGACAAACTCTTCAAAGAAAAGCTTCAATTAGTAAATAAGAAATACCTTTTCTTTCTTAAGATCGCTTCAACTGATTTGAAATCCATTTATTGACTGGAGAAGCTTAGCAGCTATTGTTGCCACAATATTGCGGTGACATGCATTGCTAGATGCCAGACTCACTGCTCAATGCCACTCTGTAATTGTTTTAGGCTATATCTCATTTTCTGCCCACGCCGATTACGAGCAGATCAGTGACTTTGTCAACAATCTGAAGCCGCCACACATAGTAAGTCAACCAAATGACTGCAGATGAAAAGTGCCGTGTACAACCTGCTGAATATGCCTGTGCAACAACATTAGTCAATGGAGGTCACCTGAGTGATCTGTAATTGGCCTCTGCAAACTTGTGGTCTTTGTGTAGAGGTTTATATTATATTATATCGATTAGTGCTGTTTAATATATCAGATTCCCTTATTTCAAAGCCAATATGGGTTATCTTTACAGATGGCTGCTTTACAGAGGTGACCGTTATCACAGGCTCTATTGTGTTCACATTTTCTCTTCGTTTTTGCAGGTTCTTGTTCATGGTGAGCAAAACCAAATGGGTCGACTCAAGGCTGCCGTCATTCGTGACTTTGAAGAGAAAGGGGTACGTAATGACGTTTACACCGTTACTGATGAACTCTGTTGTCATGGAGTACTTGTTTGTTTAGGATTAAATTGTGATTAAAAGAAAGTGTATTTCGATTGCTAGATGAAGTGTTCTGTCCACTTTTTCAAGGATAAAATCCAGGGGGTTTCGGGGTACAACCCCTCTAAAAAAAATTGAGCACACTTTTCAAGCTAGTGTTCCATGGAGATAAGCAATTGAAATGAGAGCTAATCATTGCCAACGTTCTCACAAAGTTACAACCCTTGGTTACAACCATGTTGCTTCTTTGTACTTCAGGTGCTTTGCTTCTTGATCCCATGGGGTTTACTGCGCCCCCCAGACCCTAGCTGGATAGGCAACACCCCTTTGGTCATTATCTTATGTGCCCTTTCCCCCACCCACTCTATAATGTTTTGCTGGATTCCTGTTTACATTAAATTAAGTAGATTCAGTTCTATTAAGAAATGCCTTGCAGCGGGTTGTTTGTCTTCATTCATATGGACTTGCACATGACCAAGAAATGACACCCATTTTGAATGAAACAAAAACTCTCTTGTATGCTGTCAGTCAACATGAACAAAATAGAAAACCCTAGCGGAAGATTAGACAATTTCAAGTTAAATGGTTTTTAATCTCAAAGTCGTCATGGCACCATACTAGAGGAATGTTGGGATCATTGCGTCTCTCTCTCTTGCAGATTAGCAACATTCAAGTTTACAATCCTCGAAACTGCCAGAGTGTTGAACTGCACTTCCGTGGAGAGAAAATGGCTAAGGTTGGTAGCACTGTCATCGCTAACAAAAATATTCAATCCTTGAAACCGTTGATTAAGGGTGAAAGGTGTCTTGTTTATTCGAAATTTGTTTACATTTGCAAGGTGATTGGAAGTCTTGCTGCGGAGGAACCCCATCAGGGAAAGCAGCTATCTGGGATACTCTTGAAGCGTGGTTTCAATTATCACATTATGGCTCCTTCTGATCTTCAAAGTATGTTGCTTGCCATCTGCTTATTTTGTAACAATGTGATGAACTTTATATCAGTCGTGTACAGTAAAACGTAATTCTGTTCTTTCTAATTGCTGTCTTGTGGAGCATTCTAGAGATGGGACGAAGCTCGAAGTTAAAATCGTTTTCCCGAACTTCGGTTCCAAAATTCGAAATCGAATTGGAAATCGAAAAATCAAAGCTGAAAAATTGCCTTTGCAAATTATTATTTTTAATACAGAACTTCCAATTTTCTTTGTCAATCCAATGCCAAAACAAAGTTCCGATAGTTTTCTGCTGCCGTGTCTTCCTACGTACTTGGGGAAATTTTAAGGAAAATGAACATGTGCATCATAAAAGTGGCTTCAGTTGCCAATAGACGTGTTGTCTCTCCGAGAATTGTTCTCTTGAAGGAAATCAAAAATACTCGAATTCGTTTTTCCGAAATTTTAACATTTGAAATTCGAAATCGAAAATTTCTTACTGGACTTCGTCCCATCTCTAGAGCATTCTTGACGTTTCT
>OFHS01006438.1:0-10118 GCA_900245855.1 Calvadosia cruxmelitensis | reverse complement strand
TGTGTCATCATAGTGTTCTTTAGTTATTATCAGCCGTGAGTCACCGCGTAGCGGAGCTATTTTTAACCTATCTAGCGGTTGTATGTTTCTTCAAGCAACGATTAACTAGTTGATATATATATTTTTCAGTAAAATACATCCGTGATGGTAACTTTATCTCGTCTTTGACTTGTACAGTAGAATATGAGTTGAAACAAATAAAATTGAACTGAATTGAATAATTTAACTAGATCCGTGAATAAGGATAAAAATGAATACTAACCAAGTTCGGTTCCTCGTCCAAGGGTGAACGTCAATCCAAATCCGCAAATCCCAGGATTAGATGTTTTGATCGTCACATATGCAGCTGAGTAATCTGGCGATTTATGCTGAAGAATAACGAGAAGTAATGTAAATTTTCATGAAGCTGGATAAAATGAAAAATTTAAGGAATGTTTGCACATGAAAAATCTTTTGGTGGTCCTTCCTGTACTGGTCAAATAGGTATCAACGACCCCTCTTCCCTTACCAAGGAATAACGCTATCAGTTCATTATCCTCAATCCCCCCCCCAGGAAAGGAATACTGCTGTAAGTCAATTATCCTCAATGCCCCCCACCCCTCGAAGGAGATGGTTGGTCCCTAGTTGCTTTAACGTTCACTTAAAATATTGTGAAAATCTATAACGATTTGGAAACTTGAAAAGTTCCTCGATATCCATTTTAAGGTTTTGTTTAACTTGCTCTGTCATAATGAAATATGAAAAACTTCCTCAGCATAACAAAATTTCTATCCTGTGCATCGAAGAGGAGAATTCTTGGTCCCCAATTTCCCTTTGATTAATGTGCATTCACGGAATCTTCACGTGGGGCGTCTCCTATGAGTACTACTGTGTGGTGATGAGAAACATTTTTAGTAGAGCAATAGCATAAAGTGCAATCTTTAATTAAATATTCAAAGGTGTTCACAAGTATTCCAACTTCTCCGCGCGAAATCCAAAGAAAACAGTCGGGCAGTCACTCTGGAACTGGAAGAAGTGAAAATGTGCTGAATTTCTCAAGGGGAGTCATCATTCATGTGATAAATGTTTTTATCTCTGATTGATAGCCTATTTCTTGAAAATCCCAACTTTTCTTTACTCTACAGTCGATGTCCTCCTGATATCCAGTGACATACCTACACAATAAGACTAGGCGGCATTAGAAGAGCATATGGCAATTGAGTAATTGAGTAAATTGATAAGTTTGGCAACGGAGAACGCTGAATAAAGCATATATCTACTGCATCTCATCCTCATGCAATGAAGAAAAGAAACTTAGAGGCACATAGCAGCTATCATGTAAGTTGAACAGCCTATTTGTAAAAATACGCCCTGAAATAGCATAAAGGCAATGATCGTTTTGGAAGCCAGTTTGGATAGACCTATTTAGGACTAGGCTAGACTAGAACTTGAGAACTTTAGTCTGACATACCATAGCATCTGATCCATGTTTTCCTTCCGATGTTGGAAATCTCAAATCATGAACAACGACATCTTCAATAACTGAGTCCATTTTTTACTTGAAAGAGCAGGAAAGCTTAGAATTGTCAGCCGCAACACAAACTGTTTCTTGGAAGAAGTTCTGTTGTGTAAAAGTTTTGACTAGAATCGGGCGTTCTGTTTTAACCTCTTCTGCACGTTGAAATCGAAGGCGTGAAGAGAGGCTTGTCTTTCCGAGAATTTTATGATTACACCGCTAGTACATTGGAAACGTCTGCTACCAGTGGCACCAGTAGAAAGATCACTTTGGTATTATGATCAACTATTCAGTGGCGGCGCCAGCCTGCCCCGAAAATTTTTGACAATTTCCCTCACAATTTTGCAAATTACTTTCATCTGAATGACATTTTCGATCATTATTGCTTTTCTCACGTCTCCTTCAATATGCTAAACAATAGCTTACTGGGTGTAATTACGACAGCTCGAAAATCCCCCTCCCCTATGACTGAAAACTCGACCTAAACTTCAACTAGGGGGGACGCATCCCCCCAGTCCACCCCCTGGCGCCGCCCCTTCAACCATTCCATCACACGGTTAGCAAGACTTTCCTAGGCGATACTATCAATGCAGACTAGAAGTGATAGAGCGAACTCTACCACAAGGACGTACATGCCTGCCAATGTTTAATGCTTATCTTTTTGAAATAAATTATAAAAATTACTTTGTTTGCGATTTGTACGTCCGTATATTTTCTTGCACCTTATACATGTGTACGGTATATACAGTATTATGATTTTCCAAATTCTTTCATCGCACCAATTTGCCCATATTAGCGGTAAGATTCCAGTTTACACAATGTCCAACTTACAGTATTGTAGTGATACGGAGGAACTGACACACTCGGTTGCAGGTGAGGCATTATCAAACCTTTTGAAATGATCTCTCTCTGAAATCTGCCTCTGTGATAATGGCTTTGTATTGTATTATTGCTTATTATAATTGATTGATTTATATTTTGATGTAAATTAATTTCGTTCAGAAATTTGACGCACGTCCTGTACCAATCAAATTAAATAACAAAAGTTGCGTAACTCGATTGTAAAATACAGGCCAACACGTGCACAGTAGCATTATTACTTCAATAATAAAATAGAATAAAGACTAGACAAAAAATAACACAGTTAGCAAGGGACACTTTCGAGGGACAATAAAAACACACATAAAGCATTTCTGCTAACAGTTAAAAGGGTGCCACAAAGAAGAGTTTACTTAGACGTGAAGGGAAGAGTTTACTGAGACGTGATGGCTGTTCAAATCTGACGTCATCGCCTGACGTCATAGATTGTTGAAGTTGTAAGGCGATCTAGAACAAAAGAAAGCAATCAATGCATAACTCGAACAATTTTACCGCGCGATTGTTTGTTGACTAGCAAGAACAATAAACTATAATTTTGTTTTCAGACAATTGAGAAGAGACAGCCTTCAGTAACTATGTTTCCGGTTTGGTTTTGTATGCGAATTGCCTAGCCGTAAAATGTCGCCCGAACAAATGCAATTTTGTCTTTGAAATTGTGCAGAAAACAGAGTTGTGTATCTTTGCTCAGTTATACAAAGGTGCGGGGCTGACTATACAGGTTCTTCAACAGGGTTAAAAGTCACTAGCACAAATCGAAAAAATCTGATTCAACTAACGGAGGACTATCAAAGAACCCTTTTAGAAATTTATATAAATAGATAACTTCAGGTTTTTTATTATTTTTTTTTGTTCTTACTTAATACTGCGTTTATATTGTATGATAACTTACAAAAGTAGTTCAACTAGTTTAAATGTCCAAACACCAAAATTAGTATCAAAGAGTGACAAATCTAACATCATTTTAAATGCCGTTAAACGAGCTGCGCCAAACTAATACTCAACATTTGGCAGCAGTTTCGCCAAATTTCCGGTTTATTTTCTTTTATTTGCATTCGGCAGATGCTTGTCTGAGACCACAATATCCTTTCTTTTGTCAGGTGCACATTTGATTCGCTGCATCGTCCGGACTCCGGAGGCGTTTATTGCTGCGTGGCGGGGGCGACAGACGGTAGCAGAACGTTAGCTTCTCACAGGCTGTGTCAATTCACAAAGCTAAAACAACAAAAGGGTGTCTGTTTTAATACGACGACTGAAGTTACCGAGTTATTCTTGAAACCAAAGTTACACAATCGTAGGACATTAATGGCGTACTGTATAATGCTTCTACGTGTGGCTTTCACCTGTGTATATGACGTGGTATTTAAAATGAGTAATATGTCGCTTTTATTTAATTAATTGTAACGTCAATAGTGATGGCCTTGGCTGGCACTTGCTTAGTACTTGGCTCAGAGTTTATAATTATCGAGTGCTTGTAACATGGTTCAGCAAACACCTGAACCACAGCCATGTGTACAATGTAATCAGTTTGAAAGCCTTGTACACAGCTCGTGGCCTCGTGCTTCTATGAAAAAAGACATTGTTACTCAAGCCAGTAAAAATATAAAATCGAGTTGAAGATTCTATAAAAATTATTTTGTAAAATGTTTGTAAAATTCTCTAATAAATCAGACTTGAAAATGCTGGAAGCATACGTCGAAAAATTGTCACAAATAAATTGTCTTGCTTTGACATGATTATCTCTAAGGAAATAATTACGCGATAAGATGATATGATATTAATTAAAATGTATTTTGTGGACCAACGGTGATCAACCAAGAGAAACGTTTGCTAGATCAGTATTGGCGTTAGACGTGGTTAGAGTTTCTCTCAGCGACATTTTCATTTCAAAACAATAATAAGATCCAAGAAGAGCCCAAATTAGCTTAATTAACAGTGAAATTAAAGTCCCATGGCGCGTTTAATTTTAACAGAATAAACAAACCACAGAAAACAATGTAATAAATTAAATTGGATGATCTCAAAGTAGCTTTTCCTTGCTCAGAACTTTGTATTGCATAACAGAGCGGCTTGATGCAAAGTTTCTTTGCCCAACTGAAATAATAATAATGATTTGCTCGTGTGCTGAATGGCAAAATCGCATACAAAATTTAATTTTTCAAAACGTTTCTTGTTGCTCAGCGAAATTTGCATCTGGCTACTGGGAAGTATTATTCTAAGAAGATGTTTATAAACTTCAGAAAAAATTGAAAAACAGGAAACATACCATTTTGGTTGGTTGGTAGGGGACTTCCACAAAGTCGACAAGGACCAGATCCATGGTCTCCCGCAAAGCATGGATGCAGCCAACGAGCTGGCGAGCAGCAGACGTGATTTGGCGTCCCGTATTCGTCAATGTCGCTAACGGTGTAATTAAATGTAATTAAAATTTGCCAGTTTTGTACGATTGTACTTTTGCAAAGCCTTTGTAATGGTTATACGCGCCACCACGCGTACCCTTACGTCATGGTGCCGGCAAGCGTTTAAGAGAGAGGTTGATTGTATTACTGTATATTTCAGACATAATTATAAACAAATCTTTACAGTAATGTGTCACAATAGTTATATTATACAGTTGTTTTATAATGTACTTACATTTTCGTTTGTTTCTTGATGTCTATGTCTATTCAAATTTATGTAAATTCTAGTAATTTACTTTTAACAGTATTTAAAGTACATTTTGTCTACCGGCTAAAATATCTTTGTACTTGTTCAACAGTTCATTTTGGTTTTCATCGATTATCAACTTTCATTCAATATTTTTAACTGAAAAATATATTATATATTTTACTAAATTTCCTGCTGTGTAAAGGGTGAAAGGGTCCTCTCTTGTACAATTCAATGAGACGGCATTGTTCTTTATGTCTGGCAAAAATGTCGCCTTTTTTGAGGTTGATCTGTGTCTCGCTTGGGAACAACAAGAGAATGAGGCTGTCCTGAGTCCTCGAAAGTGGCCGAGCGATCGATCACAGCAACACATTGGCTTCACTTTTGGTGATTATCAGGTAAATAAACACGACTGCTGCCAAGATCTGAAAAACTTGGCGTTTGGTTAATAAAGTGTGACAACTAGCACCGAGATTGGCGTCTTTAGTTGGGAAGACATTGGATCTTTTGGAAAATGCTGGTCGGATATTGCGAAGTTTATGGATGAGTGATTGTCGAGCGGCACATGAATATTTTGTTGTGATCGATTGAGACGAACGATTTTGAAGAGAGAAAAATGGCGTCCTGGTAGCTTTCACGCGTGCCGATTGTCTTTTCGTCAGCAGTCGTCGCAATGTGACCTCCGTGGATAGTTAAAGACTTGGCCAGCTCATGTCGAGCCTGTTTCAGGAAGATTTTCTTGATTGCCTGCTTGTCGTTGGTGTAACCAACACAGTTGAACTTTCAATCGCCGCGTTTGCATAACTATTGCTCATTAGTGGCAATGATCAGGTCTGGCGACACCAAGAGTGCATTGTTGGGTGCTTCACCCTCTGGCTACATGTCGAAGAAATCTGCCACAGAAATTGAGCGAATGAAACACGAGGCAAAAAGACAGCGAGCGAAAAAGGCTGCCGCTTCTGCCTCGAACGTTCAAGTTCGGGGAAAAATGCCAAATGGCGTTTTCTCGGAGCCTCGGAAAATCCGATCTGATGTCGATGATACTCTGGCAACGTCGATCAAAAGTGTTTTACCAGATTACGCCTCCTTCACCAACGCTTTGAATGCCAAAGAAGCTCATTTATATCTTGGCATCGATAATTCCGTACCTGCGACTCCAGAAGTAAAGGACAACGAAGAATTATTAGCAGGCGCGTTTGTTGCTCGCGAGGGTGGTACAGACAGCAAGATTCCAGTTGGTGAGCACGTTACTGGAACGTCAAAGGGCTCAGCTAAAAGCAAAGATGTTTCTTCGAATCTGGCAAGTAAAGCAAGTCATATGAACCAGATTCGTGATTCACTTCCTGCTGGTGCCACAGGACTGAAGCTTAAACCACCATCGCTGCTTGTCAATCCTCTCAAGGAGATCAGCACATTAGACAACCAGCGTGTGAATCAAACTAAAATAGAAAGCATTCTCAAGGAAATGACCCAAGACATTGGACCACCACTTACTGACATTGAAACACCAGTCAAAGGTAAAGGTTTTGCTTTCCCTAAAGCTGTTCCTGAAGAGCATGTGAATGGCATTGTTGATCCTATGCTGAGCTTCAGTCCTGAACCTGAACAAGACAAGAGCCAAGCTGAAGCAGTGGCTGCAATTGTAAAGTCTGCAACTAACAACAAGACCATCGGACCAGTTCATCGACGTCACCGTGGCTTGTCGACATCTTCAACTTCCTCCAGCGATGACAGTGGTTCAGAAAGCGACTCAGACAATGATTCAAGTGACACTGCGACAGAGCTAACGAGAACGTCATCTGAGCTCAAATTAGATGTGCAAGACATACCATTTGGTCTGTTAAATGCTTCTCAGCACACAGTGACCGACATGAAAGCAGAGGCACAACATTTAGCTGTCGAGGTCAAACCAGAGTGCACTATTCCAGAACGGGAAGTTGACGTCGATGAATTTCATTCTATCCTTGACAATCATCCTGAGATTCCTTGTACTGTGCATGATGTTGAACATTTGTCGCTACTGGAGAAAACATCAATGTCTTCCACGAGCGACAACAGCTTGCAGCCACAATCTGCACCTAATGTTTATTTAATGAGTTCATCTGTGATCGGCAGTGGACCCGACAGCAATGGAGGTTTCAGTTTGATCCCCAACCCAAATATGTATGCTGAGTTCAATTTGGAAAAACCTATAAGTCCTCTTCCATCAGACAGATTGTTTGATGCATCACCTGATCACGAAACCCTCACAAGTCCTTTTGCAACAGCAATGGACTGTGGGCTATTTGATGGCGCAGACGAATTGAACAATCTTGTGGACTCAAGTACAGCATGCACTGACGATAATCAGCTGAAGATGCCAACAGAATTTCCAGACAGCGCTCTCTCATCCGTCAGATTGGATCAATCTGACTCAATGGACATATCAGACAATGAACAAGATGGTGATGTCAAACCTATTATTATTTGTCATGAACTGTCAAACGACGTCGTAGCAACCCCTAGTTTACCATCTGCCACTCAAGCTGAAGTATCTAGCAAACCTAGAATTCATCCTGTTATTGAAATGGAGCAGCCTGCGATGCACATGTCGAATCGTTTTCTTGACAATAATAACTATTCCGAATTGCTTCCTATGGACAGCCTTAAAGTTAAAATACCACTGGCACAAATCAACTTACAGCAAGTCCCAGACTCAAATTGCACAAGAGAAAGATTACCTATCATCAAACAGACGCTAGAATACCACTCAAATGGACCTGGAAAGCCACCACGTAAGCTGGTAAACGGTTTACCGGAAGAAAGCAGCATGCTAAGATGTGCTTCGGACAAAGACCATACTGTGTTCTCCACCAGTGGCATGCAAAATTCATCCTTAGCACGAACTAGCACTTCTGGTCATAATGACCTGTGTATAAGTGCAGGAGCAACAGTGTCAAATTCATCTAAAACAATGGGTACCTCTTTTGCTAATCGGCAGGCTGCAACTCCAAAGTCTCTTCCTGTGCAGATCAAGCTTGCTCTTCTCGAAAGAATACCCCGGAAAGTAAAACTCGATGCTTGTGAAGCTGATACTATTTCAGTTGCTGGTAAAAAGCGAACTTCCCATGTTTCAAATGCATCCGCACTACCATTGGTGCAGAATGGGGAGTATGCTAAATCATTAGCCGATTATGCAAATGTGGGACCTTTGAAGTCTTCCAGCGATGTGGTCAAATCTGAGGCACACACGGACGGCAAAGAGCAGCCAGCTCGAAAAAGGACAAAGAAAATAAAAGACAACAGTGATGCGTCTTCTTTGGACAGCAACATTTGCACAAGTTGTGGGACACTGAGAATTGATTCTGGAAATACTCAGTCGAGAACAGATGCTTATCGGACTTCGTATGAAAAGCATCTCACACAAGGTCGTAAATTGAAACATGTTGCCGATGGCTACACTGATTTTAAAGAAAAAGGGCATAAATACATCGAAGCAGTGTTATCGTACCTTCAATTTCTTGTTGGCTTGGAAGCCAGTAAGAAAACTGACTCAAAGACTGGTTTGGAGCAATTCATGCAAGTCAATTCGCAATGCATTACCCTTGTCGACCACGTTTCAAATCACTACGCTCGTAAGAAAACAAAGAGCCATCCTGTCGTCGATCGAAGATTCCTTTACCTCTGTCTTCGAATGCAGAGTATGCTTTATTTCAAGCTATTCAACACAAAAAAGGAATCTACAACAAAAATATCAAAGCTGTTGTCGGAATACTACAAAGCCTTCAAACCGAGGGCCACTGCTGGTCCATCTCCATATTCCTCTACAAATCGAAGCTTGTCTGCCAGCCCGCCGTATTCTCCGAATCCTTCTCCCGGTGGAAGCGTGGCTTCGTATGGGAGTTCTGGCAGCTCTGGTAGCGCAGAGAAGGGTGGACCTACCGTTCAATCAATGATGTCCATCCCAGTCGACATGTACCAGAAGGCACAACAATACTTAACGCAAACAAAGTTTCTATTACATGGCAATCGCCTGTGGGATGAAGGAAGTGTTGTTGCCGAATCCTGTGAGGATTTTGCAAGGGAACTTGCGCTTGGAGTAGGCACTCTTACAATGCAAAGTTCTTTATTGCACTTGATTGACTACAGTACTGCTGGTCTTATGTTAATACAGCGAAATCCAACGGCTTAGTGAAGATATTAGTATCAACCATGCAATATTTTTATAAGAATAAAATTACAGAGGCTACTTATAGTGTTAAAAACCTGTTTTTGCCAAACCGATATTTGAATTCATCTAATTCTTTGTGCGACATTTTATCAAGTGTTGATTCCCTTGCCTACAAATATGTATAGATGTGTTTATATGGGGCAAGGTATGTCTATATAGAACCATGTTATTCTACTCTAGAGATGTCAATAGAATATGTTGTTCAGAGGAAATATTACTTTCGCTGTCATGGTTTCTCTGTTGGGACTTAATTTGCTGACGTTACTGACAGTGGTGTGTCACTATTACAGTCAAACCTGTCGAGAGCGACCACCTGTCATATGCGGGCTCCTGTAGCAGCCATCTGTCTTATGAGACCAAGGCATAATGGTCTCTTGAAGTCTTCACGCAGGTTGTCGTTTGGTGCAAGTAAATTGTATTGGTTGAAACTTGTTCTGCTCCATGTAAAAAAGTTACACTGTAACTTATGGACTTCAGAAATAAAGTCACACACACACACACACACCTCAACCGTAACACTTTAGAACAGGTGGTCGCTCACGACAGGTTGGGATTATCATCATTATGAAACAGTAGCGTCACACAATCTGTCTTGCATCAAGCGAATTTTAGAATGGAGGGTAATTATGCCGTGATTCTTAGGCTAATTATCTCCGTTTTCGTAAGTGAAGAAATTCTACAATGCCATGTACATACTGTACAGTACAGTGAAACTTGTCTATAATTGCCAATTTTGGGACCTGAGGAAAGTGACCTTTTTAGACAGGTGGCCTTTCTGTCCAGGTTAATTTCTATAGAAAGTGTCATTTTGGGGTTATGAGGATGATGGCGAACCATTAATGTGTATAAATTGAGGGTTATGCCTCACTATTGTTTTAGCCTCTTTCTCGT
>OFHS01006436.1:0-10120 GCA_900245855.1 Calvadosia cruxmelitensis | reverse complement strand
TTTGTTTGTTTGTTTGTTTGTTTGTTTGTTTGTTTGTTTGTTTATTTGTTTGTTAGTTAGTTTGTTAGTTAGTTAGTTTGTTTGTTTCATAATATCAGTCATAAATTGTAAGGTAGTATTACACATCAATGATACATACTGTAGGTAATTAAATTGACAGATGCGACAGGGTCATTCTGTAAGCAAAATTGCTTGTTTGTTCAGAAGACCCTTGGTTACATGTAAATAACAGTAATTCGCTCTGTTGGAAACTTTATACAGTACTGAAAACCTGTCTATAACGGTCACCTCTGGGACCTGAGAAAAATGACCTTTATAGACAGGTGGCCTTTCTGTCCAGGTTGATTTCTACAGAAAGTATTATTTTGGGGTTATGAAGAGTGGTCTTTATACACAGATGGCTCTTCTATAGTGGTGGCCGCTAATACAGGTTTGACTGTAGCATGAAAATCTGTCTTTATTTTTATAGCTCCGCAACGGCTTGTTACGGTTCGACTTGCCAATTGGGCTTGATACAAAACAGTGGTGCAACCCTTCAACTCTCCGGCGACTACACATGTTTTGGACTATACTTACACTACTATTACTCCTATAGCCGTTTCTTCGTTCCTGATCTTCCAGCTGGAGCCAACCCCTGCAATAAGGGGGTCTACCTCTGGTTCGGGAAACCAGTTCATTAGATGATCTAATTTTGTTGCTATGGTAATCCAATGAACATGAGAGCCCAGTTGAAATATAGTTTTAATACGCTTTCGTTTCTTGATGCAGAATTTTATACCATCAAAATACAAAGAAATACACGCATTCATGTGTTGGATTAAGAGTCAATTTTGTACTTCTGTGCTGAATTACGAATTACTATTGTAAGGCGCAAGACCGTCGTCTGAAGTCTGTCGAGTCTCGAGTCGAGTGTGCATCATGAAGAAATCTTGTGTTTACTGAGATAATATCATGAACAATTATAATTACGCTAATCATCTGCATTTTTTCTTAATTTTCTTTTGATGTTTTTTCTAACTAAAAAATAACATTTTCTAGCAATAGATTTCTCAGTGTTTGACTCATAATGTAGACAACATATTAAGCATTCGCATGCTCCAGGAAGACCTCGCCTGCGTCTCCCTCGACGTTTGTGACACTCAGACGGCAACAAAATAATGAACTGAGGCTCACGCTAATAAACCAAGGAACATAAAATATTATAAGTACACTGGGGGAACTCGCAAGTTGCAGGGACGGATTGTATAGAAATCCCCAGCGTAGCCCCCCCCCCAAGGCATTACAGGGGAGAATGTGCTAAATTATTCAACGAGAACTGTTGTATGGTGATTCTAAATTCTGTGCCACAACAATCAAATTTGAAAGAACTCTCTAACAACGATGTACAACGTTTGACAAAACTTTCTTGTTGGCTACGGTAATCGGGCGAGACTTCTTCCAAGTCGGACACTTCCCGGTTACAAAATCTCTCATCGAATACAACTATGTTTGCAAGAGTATTATACAAAATTGATACAAAAACAGGAAGATTTTTTCCATTCGGGAACAAAATTTAACTTTAACTCTAAACTAGACATGCAAGTTACAATAATGCCAGCAAAACGGAACTTTTTACGAAACTAAATAAATCCGTCATTCTACTTCCTCTACACGATGTCCTTCTTAATATGACGTAAGTCTAGCACCGTGGCTGTAATTGTAAAGTACCCTCAATTTATTTATGTTATTGGTGTACTTCGTCTCAATGTAAACGAGTTTTTAACTCATATTGACAACGAAAGAAAATAGAAAGAACACACACACACACACGTAGGAACGAAATGTCTTCCTTTTCGTCGCTATTGAAGCATGTTAAGTTTGATCAAACCATTTACATCAATATTTTATTTATCTTTTCTTTAATGTAGATAATGTTTTGTTTTCAATACTTACAACTAATTGACGATGCGCAGTCCTAGTGCATTTCGGGATGCAAGTGTTTTCTGGCACGTGATTTTGAGTTGAAATCGACGATTTTGACAGCTAGGAACAATGATCCATAAAATTGACCATAATTGACAGGAGTATGGCTGATTGCGTTTCAAACAGCTTATTTATTGAGAAATAAAAAATAATACAAAATTTGACCTTTATTTACTTATTTATTTGTAATACATCACATTTATACAATTGTTTAACATTTTAAGTTACACTTACAACATTATTGGTACTCAACAGTGAAATTTGGGTTGTACAAAACCTAGACTCGATCGGTCATGGTTTTTGAAAACACGGTCATAGTTCCAATGAAATGTAGATTGCCTTTGTTGTGGAAGAGAAACTAAATTCTCTGCAAAATTTAACTCGTGCTGCGCGTTGATTGATTTCGAAATTGGTTTCTCAAATCTTCGACTTGAAAGAAAATCACCAGGCTTCGAGGTTTTAATTTAGCTGCACAAACTTAAGGAGTGGGTTTCTTTTTGAGTCGGTAATAGAAAGTTCGATGCAGCTGCTGGGAATAGAGGTATTTCCCGAGCGACTGGAGAGAAGGGGCGTAATTTCCGTTTGTACGATTGTACGGTAGAGTCTTTGCAAGATTCTTTCTAATTTGAGGTAAAAATAAAAATGTCAATAAAAATGTCAAAGATTTCGGAGATTAGCAAAATTTTGATAAAAGTTTCAAAGATTTTGGAGATTAGCAATCAAGGTTCAAACATTTCCAAATGATGCAAGTAATATTATTCTGATTTTGGAAATTTTATTGGAAAATTAGCGACATGCGTCAAACAACGGCATCATTCATGCACCCCCGTGTTTCTCCTTTGAGGATGTGATGGATTGCAAGTAGGATGCTAAAGCCTTCCGTAAAACACAGCAGATGGCCCCGTCCCTTGAGATATCCATTCAACTGATTGGTTGTCATGGATACCGCAACGCTCTTACGGGCAGGGGGGTTCGTGCATCGCCACAAATTTGTGTCGTTCAAAAGGAAAAAGCGACCGATGCCAGTCTGTTTTCACTTTGAGAACTTTACAAATCAATTGTTTCTTGACGCCTGATTGAATCGTTGTTCAGTTCTTGTTGCGCACCAGGCGGTCTCATCCCTTGGCAACGGAGCAAGACAGAGACAGCGATTGTATCTCGACGTTTTAGCCACAGTGGCTTTGAGATCATGCAGCGTTCCGTTGTTCTAACTTCGAACTGAGTTTTTCACCCTTCGATGCTTTTGCTGTTCTCTTCGTGAGCGAGGACAGTTCACCGTTCGCCTAATGGTCTGATAATAGCGAGAATGGGCAGCTTGACTGAACTGGATAAGGATTCTGGCATTGCATCTGACTGCTCTAGCTTGATGTCGTTGCAAGAGGATGAAACCGGCGAATTATCGTCAGGCAAAAACAAAATTGCCTCAGAGGACATCGAGAATCACAACTCTGTCTCATCCTACGAGCATTCGGTGAGTAGCTCAGTTCTCGCTAAAAACGATTTTTCACTCACAGATAATTTTCGATAAGCGGGCATGCCGCCAGCGAAATAGCGATGCCTGTTCATGATTTTAGTTCTATTTTTGCCATGGTCGAAATCACTTCGCAATCTGTGCTAACGACTATGTTTGGCAGGCCCTACCTGGGCCCTACAAAAGTTGTAATGAGAATCCTGACATTGTCAGAGGACAACGGAATGCCGTGAAATAATGTTAGAAAATCGCGTGACTCTTGTTTTACAAAGTGTTTACCTTCTCACTGTCTGGTGGCACTTCGAGAAATCAATTATCACTAAACTCACGCTTCGAGCTAGTTTTTGCTCATTTTACTGGACTGGAATCTTCTTTGTTTTGGATCTTTGATGTTGTGATGATTTTCTTTGACGGATAATACCGGCGACAACTGCCATTTGTCTCAGCACGTTCGCGCATCTCATTTCCCTCGAACTATCTCGTGGGACTAGGTTACTTTCGATAGCGTTTGCTTAATCTATTGTAATCCTTTACATTCTTTCAGATCAGCAACTCGGAGTTGATCCAACAACTGAGCAACGCTGAACAAAGATTGGACGAATCAGTGAAGGAGAACAAGGCTTTGAACCGCAAGTAATTCTGCGATGCGGCAACTCCAGCACCGTTTGTTTATCGTTTGCACAAATTTCATTATATCACCGCTTGCAATATTACCTCTCTGGAATTTGTTTAGCCCTACAACTCAAACCATAATATTGCACCGATTAAAACAAAACATTGGTTTGGCATTGAAGGCAATCTTTGCCCTGCTGGATGCACTGCAACAGCTTCAAGCCTTCGACCAGGGGGGAGCACGAGTGCACGACTCTCAGTTGGAGTTTAAATGAGATGGCGTAACATTTACCGCAAATCAAAACCGCTATTGACCCCCTGATGATCTGCAGGATGTAGCAAATCGTGTAATTTAATTTAAAGAATATTAATACATTTTTCAGGTAGCATTTTCTTATGTACCCTTAGTAACCCTGCATTTAGTATTTACAAATGTTCAAAGTAAAATGGTTTTGAGTCCAAGGTCATTTAGCTCATTTTACAGTACTATTTCCCTCTAGAAGGCTAAGATGTCAGTTTCATGTTTCTTCCGGCCTGCATATTTTAACATTTTAAAATATTCCATAAAAGTGTTCGCAACAAAAGGCACACTGCATTCAAAACAGTACGGTATAAGTTTAATAAATGATGTTACCAGTCTAGCCATAAATGATGTTAAAATTCCTCTAAATATTGTCACATTTCACCGTTATTGGTTCTATGTATGAGATCTTACCTTATGAAATTTCAAATCGGATTTGAGAAGTGGATTCCTTTAGGTGTCGAAGGTTATGCTATAATGCCGGTATCTATAATTTGCCGACTGATACCTACGTGTGGTCTGTCAGTATCTTACACTCCTGAAGCTAGTTGAACTGTCTACGAGGCGGCATAATTTACAATTTCAAAACACTTATTTAAGAAAGAATATTGTGGGATTTTCTACATTAGTGAACATTGATTGCATGTTGAGTTAGGACCTCTTTCCTCCCTATCTCCATAATCTTTAGTAGTTTTAACCCACAGACATTTCCGTAGTACCTCCGTATCTCTGTAATCTTAAGTAGTTTTTAAACCACAGACATTTCCAAGACAGTCAAGCATCCGTCGCCCTTTTCACCCTCAGCATGACTTGCTCAGTTTGTGAGCTGTACACCATTTCTGTTGTTTGTCCTGCTCTGGAATATTTTCTCCGTGCAATAGTTCACAGAGATTCAATTTGGATGTTTGAGTTGATCTGATTCATGTATGTTTGCTAAGTACTGTGAAAGATTACAAGCATTTTGTAGAAAGCGAATTCCTATTGTTCTGTTCGTTATATTGTTTTTGCACTTACAACACTTACTTTTGCACTCTTAATGACTAACAATCTCATCCACATTGACTAACATCTCTGGCCATCATCTGACATTGTTCTCTCTTAATTATTCAAGGTATATGCAAGAGTTTGATAAGATCAGCAAAACACTCCTTCAAGTATTTCAAGAGTATGTCTCCCACATTATTATTTCTATCACTTCCTATTGTATACAGTCAAACCTGTATTAGCGGCCACCTCTGTAGAGCAACCACCTGTATATAAAGGCCACTCTTCATAACCCTAAATGACACTTTCTATAGAAATCAGCATGGACAGAAAGGCCACCTTAAAGGTCATTTTTCTGAGGTCCCAGAGGTGACTGTTATAGACAGGTTTCACTGAACCTTGATATATTGGCAGTAAAATGAAAGGCACTAATTGCTCGTTTAAAGTACTTGGCTCCTCAATAATTCCCGTTGGCAGCAGTTCTAAAAAGGTGTTACTGTAAAATCAAATTGATACATTTTCGAAATTATTTCTGACCTTTAATTTTTATTGATTTTATTATTGACAGCTGACGTTGATCAAAGGCAAGCTTGGAATGCAAAACATGTGTAAAATTCTTATTATTAATTTGACAAAAATGGGTCTCTGTCTTGATTTTCCAATTAATTTCCTAATTTTCTGTATTTTAGCCCTGCCTCTAATGTGTAATTTCATTTACTCTTAATTTCCTGTAATATTTCCTGATATTAAATTCTACGCAATATCCTAGACCTTACATTCTTTCAGCTGAATCCTAACACTAATTGGTTCATTAGCTAAATATCAATCATGACTATTTCCACTCAATGCACTAATTTGTTGTGCATGATTAATGGATATAGATCATGTAATACAAGCATATTTTAACATAAATTAAATTGCACTGCACTTTTCATTCAATTGGATTTTGCTCTGTGTTTCGTTTCCTTTTTCGATTGTTCGATGCATGTTGCAATTCGTTGTTATGTCTGATAAGTTTTTCCTTGGTATGTTTAGGTATCTTCACGTCACGGAGCGCTTTGAAGGTGCAAAGAACGATGCCGATAAACTGAAAGTTGAACTTCACAAAGTACGACAGTTTCTTCTAAACATTTTTGAATGAGTTAAGCCTTAATTAGCATCAAATTGGTACCCTACAGTGCTCATGCACCAAAACTGTGTGAAATCTCAGTGAAAAATAATTGGTTTTTATTTTTCCTTAGTTGGAGAACCTGTAATAAATCTGAATTTTGCAAGATTTTCACAAATACAACCAAATCTTTTGCAATGATTTCATATGATATTGGCAAATTCACCGGGTTTTCATAGCCTAGTACATTTTTACAGGATTTAATGGAACTTTGTTTGTTTTCACTGATGATGCTACTCTGACATGCCGTTATAGGCCTTGCAATAAGTCTGGCTAGTCTTGTTACAAAGTAGCAAGCCTATCGCAGTGAGGAGGTAAAAATAAACCAATGATTGTGTTTCTCTGTTGCTACTTCTTAGGAGAGAAGCCTTTCAAGAAAACATTGTACAGATATTGGAATGCTTCGTGATCAAATCACAAGTTTGGGCATACGACCATGTGTAAGTGTCATCGAAGCTCCAATGCAGTGATGTTTTGTAAATTAGGAAGTAGGGGGACGGATATAAAGTGGAGAATATGTAGGGGCGAAGCTCCACCCCTGCCTGAAGGGCCCTCGGCAGGGGGATCTGGTGGTGCTCCCCGAGGAAGATTTTTGGAATATTCACCTTCAAAAACATCTCTGAGTGAATTTCTATGGTGATGCTCACATACGCAGGGGTGCACGGAGTGTAAGTTATTTTGGATTTCACGAGGTTGAATTACAAATCCATTGTTTGCCCATTAATCCAGAGCGGCGTCAGGTAATATTTCTGCGAACTGAACTCAAAAACAAAACATTGGAAGAAAAACTGCTTTGTCGTAGGGTCACTATTTCAATGTTGTGTACGCAGTATTTGAAAAGGGCATGTTTGCTATATCCAGGGAATAGGTGCAATGGGACGTTTCATCGTTTGTACTAAAAATGCTTACAAGATTTTTAAGAAATGAGGGGACTGCGTTCCCCCAAAAGAAAAAGAGGGTGGACGGCGTTCCCCCGCGTTCCCCCTCCATCACTGCTCCAATGTTTGTTTTTACGTTGTCCCACATGGTTAATAAGAGATGACAGTCAAGCATACTTGACTCCAATTCCAAGCATTGAAATAAATTATTTGAAACCAAGATTGTTCACCACAGAAAAACTAAGACGTGTTGTGAGAGTCAAACCCACGGCCTCTGGATTGACGGTCCAGTGCTCTAGCATTGAGCTAAACATACCGTTGTTAGTCTACAAGAAAAATTTGCATTAAAAATCTGTTAATTAGTCTAAAGTTGCATAAGAGCAGACTTGCAAAGTTGCATGTAAGGGGATTGTGCTGGATCAAGTATGATTTGCAAATACAATAAAACCTGTATTAGCGACCACCTCTATAGAGTAGCCACCTGTTTATAAAGGTCATTTTCCTTAGATCCCAAAGGTGACCATTATAGACAGGTTTCACTGTAGTCCATCTTGACATTGACATCTTTGTTTAATTCTACAAGGTTTCTGAAGTGAAGCTCCCAGCTGGTGACGTAGAAAGTGATTCATGGCACACTGGACGCAAGGTTTGGCTAAATTCATTAGCCCTTGTCCTGCTCATAAGACTAGTTAAATGAAGACTTGAAGTCGCTTTGTTGATTGCTGATTGGTTGATCGCTAGAGACTAACTATGTGATTGGTTATATGTTGCTACTTTTAAATTGTTTCGAAAACGTGTATACGCGTCAAGTCGTCAATAGCAGGACAACTGTTAGTTCAACAATGAAAACAATGTAACCTCATTAATATATTACTATCCCTATGCCAGTGTGCTGCAACATTGTGATATTAAAGTTCTACTGCCACCAAATTTGATATTTCACGTGTGGGTAGAACTCTAAGAGAAAATACTATTAGCAAGAAAAATAAAAATTATTTCATTAACCCCTGTCCTGCTAGTAAAACTATTCAAATGTAGACTTGAAGTCGCTTGATCAACTGCTGATTGGTTGCTTGCTAAGGACTAACTATTTGATTGGTTATGTGTTGCTACTTTTGACTTGTTTCGCAAACGTGTATACACGTCAATAGCAGGACAAGGGTTAAGACATCGAAGACTAGAGATATCAACCCCCAAACATCGACCTCTGAGAATATTTTAAAAATTCTCTTTCCCTTACTCGCGCATTAGGCAGAACCTATCTCACTATGGACTGATACCATGTGAAATCCCTGTGAAAATCATGTGAAAAACCATTTGAAAAGTGCCCTTTTCACATGGTTTTTCACACTGTTTTCTAATTCACATGTTTTTCATATGGTTTTTCACATGGTTTTTCACATGGTGTTTGAAATTTCACATGGTTTTTCGCATGGTGCTTCCCTTTTCACATGGTTTTCACATGGTTTTCACATGGTTTTGGATTCATAGTGTCTTGACACACAGTAATCTCACATCTGTAGGCTAGCTTGCCCTTTAAGCAGATCTGCAACAGGGAGGCAGAATTTCAATGGAAAAAACAATAGAAGACAATAAGGAGGCATTAACAACAATCACAGTGACAAAAGTTATTCAAAATTGACATATTTCCTGTTAAATATAAGCTTGTGTGATACATACTTTACCAGTCACTAAAATCAGAATGTGATCTCAGTAAGTATGTGCAAATTTGTATAACTCTTTTAGACATTTTTTTAATTCGTCACTGTGTTGTCTACTTGTCGTATCCTGTTCTTCGTCCGCTGTTCGTCGTGATTGGTCTCTGTTGCACCGTTTACACGTCGTCTATTGTTCCTGTCTCATCGTATAAATTCCAATGGACTATTATGCTACCTGTTTAAAATCCTTTTGATGTTAACATTCTATACAGTAGGTAACTTTCCCCTGCTTATGATGTATGTGCCCGATGAAAAAAAGCCTATGGCTTACTTGATTCACGATAAATTATGATGATGATTATGATGACATCATTGTCAATGTAGCATTGTTTTCAGGGTTGAATGACCTTGTGTGGTAAGCTTGGCTTTGACCTTGAATTATTTACATGAATGATACCAAATAGACCTTTTTCATGAGCTACCATTATGGGAAAAACCAGTGCATTGTGGGGCATGTTGAGTGCCTGAAGCACCAAAGAAATGGACCAAGCGCAGTCCCAATGCATGACGGAATACACTTGTTTTTAGGCACGTGGCTTTGAGCTGAAATCTACAATTTTGACAGCCAAGAACAATCCTTGAAATTGACCATCACAGAAAAGAGTACGGCTGATTGCGTTACAAACAAAATAATTTTCTGACGTCTTCACCCGTGGCAGAGGTCAACTCACTTATATACCGACATGCAACATGCAATGGGACTGCGCATGGCGGATTGGGTTTCTGACCCATAATATTAACGGGAGTAATATTTTTAAGGAAAGTAGCGCAATTTGAAGAGATCTGCATCAGTATCAAATCCAACTTTCTTCGTGTTCTGAAATCAGAGACATCAACCTTCCCCATAACACTATGAACTGATACCATGTGAAATCCATGTGACCATGATCCATGTTGCATGTGCCCTTTTCACATGGTTTTTCACACTGTTTTCTAATTCACACGTTTTTCACATGGTTTTTCACATGGTGTTTGAAATTTCACATGGTTTTCACATGGTTTTCACATGGTTTTGGATTCATAGTG
>OFHS01006435.1:0-10120 GCA_900245855.1 Calvadosia cruxmelitensis | reverse complement strand
TGAGTGTAAGACGTGGCTTTATGCATCGTGGCAATAATGGCGGACTAAGGCGTTGTTTTATTCTTTGAGTTGAACTTCCAGCCAGCTAGCGCACTCCAACATTTTATAGAGGTAGATTCGTTTTACATACAATTAAAAGAATAATATATTTGAAATTTCCAAGGAATTTCCCGTAGATCTGTGTTTTCCGTTTGTGAAATTTCCCGTTGCAAATGATCGCAAATCGGGCTTTTATTGGAATTTATGTTTTGACATCTAAAACCCATATACTATATACGGGATCACAATAATGACTAAGAAAGGTACTTTTATTTATCGCACGGTGAAAATATTTTGGGAAACGCATATTAGGACTGTGTAACGTCTTTTTCCCCCTGGGGACCGTGACTTTTTGAAACTTCGGTTTTTTTGAACCACCCTAACTAACACCTTTCTTTAAAGTAAAAGTGAAAACTACTGGTTTTTTTAGCCACCCTACTGTGCAGGGATTAGAATCCACCATTTGTTTCAACTGTTGACAGCTGCAGACAACGACAGGAAGACAAAACAAAATAACCAAATAAAAAGTGTGCTCTCTCGGCCTCGCTGTCATTGGATTTAAGCATTCGTTTTCCGCTGCATAGACTCATGCTATCTTGGCCTGTGTTAAGTGCCAATTTGCACTAGCATGGCGCTGGTCGCATTCGCTAGACGGTGTGTTGTTCCACAGACGCCTGCAACACAGTTTAATTCATTTATTTTTATTGCAATTTTTCTATGGAATTGCCTTCCTTATCTGCTCTGTCTTGGTTGCACATTTGATTGCACTTTGCAAACGTTGCAAATCTTGATAAGCCAGCAGCAACTCCGTCGAACGACTGTTTGTTTACATTAGTTTTAGGGCTTTTGAAATTCAACACCTATTCGTCATTTGAACCAGCTATTGTTATGGGTGTAAAGGTCACACCATTATTTTTTGATGGGAAACTCATATGAGCGGCTGAGCATGGAACAGTCAAAACATGTGCTTGTCGCGCTGCGTTGAACAATGAGGATAAGGGCAGAAATAAGTTCTAAGTTCTGATCTTGGTTTAGTAAACGCTGGTACTTTTTGGGAGATCTTGAAACAAAAGTCTCAAAACTTAAATCACCCTGCCAATGTACTGTTACTTCTTTGAACCTCTTGAACTGGCTCATTAGACCGCGGCGAAACACAAAAGACCAAATGCGACTTTGAAGAAGAACAGGACTGCAGTGAATAGCCTGCAATTAGCTTTAATGAAAGAAGTTAGCATTTAGAAACATGCTAGCCTAAGTAAAACACAGTATAGGTGAAATTTTTTATTTCTTTTTTTTTTTTTTGTTGAATTTCTCGGGGCCTTATTTTTCTTGAATTTTCACAGGGCCTTAGACGGCCCGCCTTCAATGCCTACTGGTTAATTAGGCACTGGCTAAGTGGTTATGTGCCACAAAACTACTACCAAACTAAGATACAGACAGTAAAATTCACTAACCAATGTGTTTCTGCTTGGTAGAGTCGAAGCCTTTGGCTTTCGCTTCTTCTTCACATGGACATGAACTGGCGTATCTTTGGCAACGTGAACATGGATAGGTGATTCGGAGTTGTCCCTGCCAAACACCATTTTAGAACAAACAATTCCGCTCACAGCTTCATGTTAGGAGTTTAACTTGGCTGAGTTGAACAACCTGTTGGGAAAGCAATTATATCTTTCTATTTGGATGTAGCCTAAAAATTACAGTCAAAGTTTGTTGCAGAAAATTGGGAGTTCAGAACTGGTATCATCCACACAAAACTGAAATGAGGAACAAATAGGATAAGTTATAAAACTATGAACCTCAAAATCTAAACATACGCTTCATAAGCGATAAAACTGTCTGCAGCCTTGTCATTCCAACTCTCAGTTTCTCACATTGAATGGGGTCAAGAATGAGCCGTGTCACTATTGGTCTTACTCAGTGATTCTTATCTGCCTGACAGGGTTGCAGCTCTATGATCTGTAATTCCTTCGCTTTTCAGGTTTTCATTAAAATTTATGTTAGGGCAGTGGGCTAGTGGATGCCGATTGCAAACAGAGGTAGTGCATGATGTGCCTGGTTCAGCTTGGTCTCATGGGTATACGTTAACTTAAGGCAACGGCTTTAAGTCTACACTGAAACAAAACCGCAAGACTGAATTGAAAGGCCTTAGCTTGCTTTGGTTGGATTCTGGTGAACCAAAAGTAGCTGATTTACATTCCCTTTATACATGAATCTATCCATTTTATTTTACAGTTAATACCATCCAGTGAACACTAGTGGTTCCTGAAAGTGTAGAAGAGTACAAGAATGCAATGTACAGTGAAACCTGTCTATAACGGTCACCTCTGAGACTTGTGAAGAATGACCTTTATGGACAGTTGACCTTTCTGTCCAGGTTGATTTCTAAAGAAAGTATCATTTTGGGCTTGTGAAGAGTGGCCTTTATAATAATACACAGGTGACTGGTCTCTAGAGGTGGCCGCTAATTAACGTTTGACTGTACCTCTATAAAGCGACCACCTGTGTTAAGGGGCCATTTCTTGAGGTGGGCTGGTTTAATGTGGACAGTAGGCCTAGCATATTTATTTAGCATGGACACTGTTTTTCCAATCCTTGCAAGGCAATCCTTGACTAATATTTAGTTCGTGCAAATAACTGGTAGACCTATACATTCCAAATGATCACAAATGGGAAATGGCAAAGTGCAAGTATTTCCTAAGCAGCTGCTTCCCGCCAAGAGCGATAGGGTGATAACATAACAGTTCAGCAGACTTGAGGCCGGTTACAGCAAAGATGGTAGAGGCTGGAAGCAAAACCCTGGCCCCAACACGTGATGATGAAGCTACTAAGAATATTCCAAATCACACCTACTTTAATGAAGCCGTCTCCAGACGGAAATTAATCTCCTTATGAGAGTATCTGGTCAAAATGTGGTCTTCTTTGGTTTGTCGTAAAGGTTCTACTCCGTTGATGACAGAGATGGAGGATCATGTCTTGAATTCCGCGCTTATTCAATGAACATTCGTTCTGGTTGGTGGAAAGTTGTAACTGGTCACCATACCCCTAACTTAGTCAACAAAGTGCTCAAAACAGAATTGACGTAGGTTTATCCATTGTTACTTTCACAGCATTCATATTCAATGATATGAAAAGTACAAGGGTAATGACAGCACAGAAGGGTTACAACGGCTGTGAAAATTTGAGACGTTCGTCGTGGCAGTGGGAAGAGCACACGACGTCAGTGATTTCTGGTTGCTGAGCAAAGCATAGACTGTCGGACAACTATTTGGACGAGTTTTTCCTTCAATCCTGAGTTTCCGATCCATCCAGAAAAATGGCTGCCAACAACAGCAACGTCCAAGTTTCAGAGCTGAAGAGTTCCTTTTTCTCTATGGCCTCCTCAGCGTACAGCTCCTCCAAGACAGCGCTCACGAGGGCGAGACAGGTTGTGCCACAGTTCTTGGAGTTGCTATCTGCTTCTCACTATTGAAACCTTGTTGTAGCCACTAAGTATTCTCAAAGCACAGTTTGTGACTATTACGGCTCAGTTTTAGGTAGAGTCATCGTTAGTTTATTTTGTTTACTGTTAATTGTTGAATACACTTTTAGTCGACCAGTGCAAGCATAACCCTACCTGGCGTTTAGGTGATGCAGCTGTACTCAGCACTCGTTGACTAATTGCTCAACAAAAGCACGTCACTTGAAAGTAAACCATCTCTTTGCGTATTTGTCAACTTCGATACTCGTAGATTACGCTGTTGAAGTTAGATGGTGGTCAGTCCTTCCATGTTTTCTGCCCAGTTAGGCTCGTAGAGTTTTAGCAGTCCGTGCCACTTGCAAAAGTCGAGTGCAAACTGCAGCACTGCTAATGTAATCATATTCAAATGTTGCATTACTAGCTCTATCTTGAATCTTAATTACTCGTATCTCATTGTTAATAGTTCACCGAAGAACGGATTGGCAGCGTTGAAAAGACAGAGTATGATGCCCAGTTTGAGGCACTGTCAGAAAGAGCTGACAATACGAAGCAATGGACAGAGAAGTTGCTAAAGTCCACTGAAGCTCTGATTGAACCAAATCCTGGTAATGACTGTTGATTTTGTTTCATGTTTGTTGGAGCTGGACTTCTCAGCTTGTACTTTGTTGTATATAGGTCTACTATTCTACAGACATAGTTATATGATAGACTTGGTTGAGGAAATTTATGGGTGTGTATCAAATCCTTTCATTGTTTTTATTGTTCCTAAATTTAACGCACTGGATCATGCCGTATTAGATTTCTAACTCTGTTCTTGTTCCATTTCTAGCTTACATTCATCATCATTCTTTATTCTGAAATCCGATAGGCTAATTAGAACCTTTTTTCTCATGCTGGAGCAGAAAATACTTTTATTTTTATTTCAAAACTATTTGTGCTATAACTTACAATTCAATTCGATATTAAATTAGGATATAACTCATGCTTACATAATTCAATAGTTCGGTGTGAGAGATGTCCTGTTTTGTTTTTTAAAGCATCAGTTGCATTGAGTAACATCTTTACTTTACTTGACTTGAATACTTGACCGGGGCTGTCTCACTCCCGAAGGAGGAACCCCTCCCTGGACTCCTTCCATTTGTCTCGGTCACAGGCTAGTCGTGGCCACGCTGGCCCCAGGTGGCGTGTGAGGTTGTCTCGCCATCTTGTCCTTGGTCTCCCTCGCAACCTTCTCCACTGCCTTGGTGTCCAGTCGATGACTCTGATAGTCCACCAGTTGTCACTGAACGTGGAGATGTGGCCGGCCCATCTGTGCTTGGATTGCCTGATAGCAGAGACAATGTCCCTGACCCCGGTATGTTGTCTGATCCAGGTGTTTCGGATTCTGTCTCGCAGAGTGATACCAAGCATGACACGCTCCACCTTCCGCTGTGCAACCGTGAGTTTCTCCTCCAAGGTGTCACCGAGGGCCCATGTCTCGCTCCCGTATGTCATCGTTGGTAGAACGTATTCGTTGAATACTTTTATCTTGATGGACATACTGGCCTTCTCGCTGCGCATGATGTCGCCCGAAGGCTGCCCAACCGAGCATGATCCTTCTCTTGATCTCTGGGAGAAGGTCTCCATCTCACGTGATGGTCCTGCCAAGATATATATATCTGTCTACCTGCTCGATGGCCGTACCGTTTACCAGGATGTCCGCTGGTGTTGCATGCTTGTTGAACATCACCTTGGTCTTCCCTAGGTGCATGTTGAGACCGACTGGTCCACTGTTATTATGGACGTCATTAAGCATTTGTGCTAGTTTCTGGGCAGAGTGTGCCACCATGTCCATGTCGTCAGCGAAGTCCAAGTGGGCAAGGTATTTTCCGTCGATGTTGATCCCACGCTTCTCCCAGTTAATCTTGTTGAGGATGGCATCTTGCAGGCATGCAGTGACGAGTCTTGGTGAGATGTTGTCATCTTGTCTGGCTCCCCTCTGTAGCTTGATCTTGTAACTCGTCTCATGTTGTCGCAGTGTCGCAGTTGCACCATTGTAGAGGTCACGGAGTAAGGTGATGATGTTGGGGTCAACTCCTTGACTCTCCAGAGCGGTAAACATTGGAATGAACTTGATGGAGTCAGAGGCTTCTCGTAATCCACAAAGGCAAAGCAGAGTGGGATGTTGAACTCATTTGCTTTTTCCTGGAGCTGACTGACGGCTTGAAGGTGGTCGATGGTGGAAAACCCGGATCGGAAGCCCGCTTGTTCCCTGGGTTGATGGTGGTCCAGGGTGCGAATCATTCTTCTCAGAAGGATCTGGGAGAATACCTTGTAGATGATGGGGAGTAAACTGATTGGTCTGTAGTTTTTTATGTCAACTGTGTCAACCTTCTTGTGGAGAATGACGACCATCGCGTTCCTCCAGCTGCTTGGAACAAGTCCTTCCATGAGACATCTGTTGAAGAGGTCAGTGAGGATCTCAATGATGGGCTCACCGCCATCCTCGAACAGCGACGCGCGCCTTTGATGGCGGACGTGTTTCGCATCTGTCCTATCGTTATTACGCGTTGACCGCATTTTACAGTCCAATTGCAGGTTTCTTTACGCCTCTTGCAATACATCTGCTTTCAGTTTGTATGCAAGTGTTTTATTATTTTATTCTCGCCTACTGTTCGCACCAGCGTATTTATTTAACCCTTAGCACCCGGCATTTAGTTTGCGGCTCCCACTCCAGTCTCCGGAGTTTTTTTGTTCACGCGCCGCAAATTTCAGGTAAAACTTTAACACTTGATTTCATGGGGAAAGAGTGCTCAGAATTGCTACCGATTTTCACATAAATTGTGGCAAATTTACTTAGCTTTCTAGTACGACCAATTGATTAAAGTATTTCATAGCCAATCAAATGTAATTCTGCAAGCGTCTCCATCTCATCGCAGCCGTCGACTCGTCTTCCCTGCCACGCTTTGTTTCGCGCTGCGCGCCCTGTTATTTCAGTGCTCGTGCTGCATTATTCAGCGGGTTCGAATGCAAACGACATTTGAGACATCATTTGCAAAGAGGTGTAATTCAAATCTCACGCCATTTCCTGTCAAACAAAATGAATTTCTTTTGTTCTTCTCCACTCTTGCGATTAGTCAGTAATTCGATCTGCAAGTTCCTTGGTTGGTTTCAAAGAAGACAGGCGCTCATATTTCAGAGAACACAAACAGCAAATTTGGTCGTGCTCTGTAATGCACCAAAGAGACGACAGAAACGAGCAGTTTATTACTACGGATGCAGGCCAATTACACAAGTGATTTTGTACTCTACCATCGTGTGGTAGCGTTCGAAGCATGGAATGGGACACATCGCTGCAGAACAGCGCTCACAACGCCACGCTGTTCTGCACCTTCTGACTGCTCGGTTGGAGCAAACAACGCAGTCAACTTGGATTCGTCTGCCGTTTGTTGATGGTGGTAACATCGATGGAAAATGCCTTTCCAGAAGACGAGGAGCAGTTGGTAATCTTGGTCGGCCGATTGACAGCGATCTTCTCATTGTGACCAGCGAGTGGATGACAGCAAGGCAAAACTTGCCAGGGTTGTGGCGTGGCGCTAGTTGGTGTTGCTTCAAGAGGATCGACGCATTGACATAGCTCACCTCAATGAGCGCCATGACCGCTTTTTTCCACCACTTCATGGTCTTGTGGATGTTCATGGCATGCCACATCTGCTGATCTGCTCAGTCGACGCCTCCCATGTGCTTCTTGTACAATTCAATGCACTTCGGCTTAGCAATGGAGCGGCGATTCACATCACGAGAACGAACTTGCTTTACAAACATGGACGGGTTTTGAACGGAGGACAAGACATTTACAGCACGTTTGTCAAACCATGAAACAAACAACAATTGTCCATCTCTTTCCGTGTACAGCCCGCCTTTCTTCAATTCGGTTGCATGTTTCCGAAATTTTTCGGAAACAGCGACTCGTGTTTTTATAAATGTGCCACGAGCACCAAGGCCACGCTCACACAGCTCGTCAAACAGATTTGGTGAAGAAAAGTAATTGTTCATGAAGACGTGGTGAGATTTATTGAAGAGAGGGGTACACAGCGACATGACTACACCGTGCAAAAGCCCTCGCTCTTGCACTTCTTTGCGCCCGAGAAAAATGATCAATGATCAACTGGCTGACTTGACCTTACAATTTACCTACTCGAGTTTTCTGCTGTTTTCCCATCATCGACAGAATACTGACAATATTATTCTTCAGTGAACGACTGAACGCGATGTTGCAACCACCATTTTAACCACGTGCAGTTGCGATCACTCACGCATGGCAAAAACCATTGTTCTGCAAATCTGGTGCATTGTTTGCGGTCAAGTCACACTCTTGTGCTAAGAGCTTGCAGCCATGATTGCAGCTCGAGCGTTTTCGAAGACACGTGGCTGACAAAGTTGTTGATTCGCTGCAGATAGTCTTCATTCGACCAACAGATTAACTGGAAGGGAATTATCTTGATGGTGTGGCGATGATTCTTGGAACTGACTCGAACCAGAAGTAAAACTGTGAGGATTTAGAAATCAAAGCAAGCTCGATCGCTGTTTGGAAATGCATTCAAACGAAATGGAAATTACATTTACGGAGTCTAAAACCAACAACAAGGACTTGCTGACTTCAGAAGGAAGTTTAGTTTCATGTGTAAATGCACTGAATGGAAGTTATTTAGCAAGCAAAGCGACAAGTAGCGGCATCTCCAGCTGGTTTTACTGTGCCACCGTTTGAATGAAATTGAAATTCCCGTGCTTGTTTAACTGCAGCACCAGTGCTGTTTTATAAATTGATTTTCCGAATTCATCTTCAATTCATTGTTGCTTATTGCAAGCTTGCTTTTTCTTAAGACGTTTCTGTTGAAATCCAAGCATTGATATCGGGGTAGAGTACAGAATAAAGCCAAAGCAATGCAAACAAAAAACTGGACTCGAACGAGTCCCGGTTTTCGATTACGGGAAACCGGTTGATCCATTTCCCGGAAATTTCCAGCCCTACTTGGGTGGTAACGCCAGAGCTGCTGGGGACTGAGGGCCTTGGCCTTGTTGTGTCTGTCATGATGTGGAATGTAAGGTTGAGTACTTGATGTACTTCTATATCCAGGGGGTGTGCCATGCTCGCCACGCTTGACCTGCGGGTTTGGCGGGGACAGTTGGTCCGCGGCTGCTTATTGTCACAGCTACCTTCAAGAAGGTCGTTCCTCTATTTGCCACCTGAGGACGCGTCTGATGGGGGATGTCAGCCCCTACCCTGCAAGATCTTACTGAGGGCATCTACACTACGCAGGTATATCCTGCAATGAAGACACGTAACATCGTTGCTGTTACCAAAATTGACCAAAATAATTATTAATTACCCACACCAGGTCATAGCAATCACAACAACAGATGTTGCAAAGTGTGAGCAATAAGCATTTCACAAATTTGGCATTGTTGATACAACTTACTGTCAAGAGACACATCTGCTAGAGGCATGGCTAATTGTCTTGCTAATGACTTTTTCTTCCTTGTTGCTGATAAGTAAATGTCTACGACCCGTAGCCTAATGTTAAAACAAATGAAATGGTTGTTTTCATTTCGGCTGGCTACTATTCCATCACACATTGTGTCCCACCTTTTGGTTGGACTGAATGCAGGATAGTTAGTTAGTTCAACTGTATTACAGAACAAACAGATTAGGACCATCTATGAGTCATATCAACTAGTTCAGGAAGAAAAATACTGATGGAACCTGTATGCAAGCAAGCATGCGCTGTATGGGTGGCGCCAGAGGAGCGTGTTCCCATCAACCCCACTATTCGCAGAATCATAGATCTCTTTTGATTTCTACCAAATCCAGCATAAGTTATGGATGTGGTCTTTCAGACCAAAAAATAGATGTAACAGAGCAACACAGAACATGATAAACATAGATGCTCTACGAGCTGACTCACGGTGTAGGAATTTGAAGCAAATGCTTATAATATTTAATATTAGTACATTTTAATAAATTGATCAACACCTGCGATATATAAATCAGAAATATAGTAATGTTCTGATTTACTTAAAAAGTAGATAAAAATGGTAAAATTAATATTTCCATACAAACACCAAACATTATTCCCTAGGCCAGGGATAACGTTTTCCCACATGCCACTTTCCCAAATGGAATATTTTGTACAATGGAAAACAAATGGAACAAACAAATATTTATAATAATGATGATTATACAGTAATATTGATAGTACAGTAATGCAATAATTAAAATGGAATAAACATAAATAGATAAATGCATTATTTATGAAATAGGAATTGTAACTTAATATTATATTACTATTATAAGTATAAAAGTAACAAAGTTACAGTAGTACAGAAAATTCTTCTTCTTTCAATTTCAAAAATTCGCGCTGCCACTTAACCAATGAAAATCGAGCTATCTATAGATCACAAAATCATGTGATTCGACCGTGGTCTTGCAGGGCCATTGATTTTTCGAAATGTCGAGCAATGTTTGAGCTGTGAAAGCAGCGCGTCGTGTTATTGATGAGACTTAATTCTGGTTTACTCTGGAATTATAGCTTCAATTACAAAGTTGGCAGACAAACTATGTTGGGAAGCTTGTAGATGCTTCGT
>OFHS01006431.1:0-10122 GCA_900245855.1 Calvadosia cruxmelitensis | reverse complement strand
GCCAGGGGCCAGTCAACAATAACCAGGCGCTAACAGCGCCTGGGCGCCTGCGAATTTCGAGCCCTGATGTAAAGGCCATTAAATGTACGTTGGACAAAAGAGAAGTGAAAAGCAGACATTAAAACCTGTAGGATGTAGTTGCTGTCATCGCTCGATGCACTTGTGCGAGATGCTGCGTAAGGCATAAAATGTTGGCATAAAACACCAAGCGCTATTTTAGGCACCTTGCAAGGAAGTCTGCAGCTTCAACCAGGGACCATTCAACATTACCCAATTGCTAAGAGCTGCTGGGTGCCTGCAAATTTCTTAGCCTGCCTGTTTACTGATATACTATCTTTCTTTTGAATGCTTCAGGACAAAACTGTGAAAGGCCATGTACATCGTTTATGTGGTTCTATCCCAGCTGGCAACTACATTCAATTCCCAAGGGCAAGCAGTCACTCGCTTGGATTGACCGGGAAATACCTCTATTTGTTGTTCAAGCCAATCCCTGGAAAGTACTTTGTCGTTCATCTGGATGTTGCAACTGACGAAGGCTTGGTTGTACGGATATCCTTCTCGAATCTCTTTAAAGAATTTAAAGCTACATCCACTTGGCTGCAGTTTCCTTTTATCTCCAACCCAGCACCAAAGTCTGTGGAGGCTGCGACAGAGATCGGGATTCCTCACAAAGGTTAGTTCATTGATGTGCTTTTCTACAAATGTATGCAAGGCTCCACAGTTTTGTGGATTCTGTTTGACATTGATGTTTGGGTAAGACTAAGCCTACGAGGTATCTGTCTACAAATGCCCCAAATGCGTGTGTGCTTGTGTCTGTATGACTGTGACCATAAATCAAATATAAAGCTGAACTGATTGCTGTTGCAATGAGAGCAACCCTGTTTTCAATTCTATTGTATGTATGGAACAAGAGTTGGAAATGTAACTTTTCTGGCTTGCTTTGCTTTGCTTAACACTGCCGCATGGGCTCGCATTACAAATCAATCTGCCTCTGGGAGCGAAGGGCGTGTCAAGTTGTCACTATTGCCATGACCATCTATTGCAGCTGGAGATATAATTGACGACAATGCCATCTTGAAAATCTAAAGATTATTATGCAAAGTAGGAAGTATGATGGGTTTATCCACGCAATAATAGATGTGCGAATGTATGGGACAACATGACTTTGCATTGTGGAACGCCGTTGTCTTTCCTCCATTTACAGAATAAAATTTCTGTCTGATGATAATATGATGATGAAATACACTTTTCACGTCACTTATTTTGATACAAAGTCACATACCCTCTGCAGAAGTTGAATTTTTAACTCGGTACTTGTTTAGAAAGTGATTAATCAGCTATAACATTGGATAAGTCGAAGTTGTCTCAAAGTTACTTGGTTCTATTACTGAGCAGACCTACTATGACGTGGTACGTATCAACACCTCAACGGTTGCGAATTTCATTGAATCTAATTTTATTTTGTAGAAAAACTTGGTGTTCCTCCTCAAATCACTCGCTGGACACTTCTAAGTTTGGATCTGCATTACATTTTATCGATCTATTTAAATCGCAAACATGCCTACTTAAAAGGAATGAGACTGTGTGCTTCCATGCTTGTGAAGGGATGTTTCACAGCTGACTCTTGTTTTGAGCCCGGGATATCTGTAAAAGATGCAAGGAAGATGGGTGAGTAGTTTTGTTAGAGAACATCCCACAATAACAACTTCCAGTTCCAATGACATGGAAATTACATTTCGAGGTAGTAGTTTTTTTCACATTGTCCTTTTGGCAACATTTGAGTTATGACACTAGAGAATATTATATTTGCAACAGACCTTGTGAAGAATGACACAAAGAATCAACAATTTTGTAAACTGAAGGTGTCTATTACGGAATAGAAATAACAACACGTGGGGTCTCTTGTATTGGGTGAAGAAGCTGATCATTAATGATGATCATCATTATCATTTATTCAGGACCTGATTAGGCCTAGCCACCAGGCTATTTTGCATAGCACTGATACAAGGATAGTACAACTAATATTTACAAGATCAAGGTAGCTAGCATACACAGTTACATTTAGTGAGTTATACAATGAAAAACAAAATCCTAACAAATATTTTGTTTTCTTGTATTCCAATTTGAGATAATGATAGACTGATGATGATAGACTGACACTATGAACTGATACCATGTGAAATCCATGTGAAAATCATGTGAAAAACCATGTGAAAAGTGCCTTTTTCACATGGTTTTTCACACTGTTTTTTAATTCACACGTTTTTCACATGGTTTTTCACATGGTGTTTGAAATTTCACATGGTTTTTCGCATGGTGCTTCCCATTTCACATGGTTTTCACATGGTTTTGGATTCATAGTGTGATGTGGCGCTAGTCAACACTTGACGAGCAGTTGAAACATTGCTCTTAGATGATATATGCAACATTAATTGATGTGAAACATGACTTTCTATGTCTTTGATCTTGCAGAGGAGTCTCTTTCACGCTGTTTTCACGCTGTTTTTGTATTTCTTGTCAATTTGTTTCAATCAGTATGACACGTTACCCTAGACTGAATGCTGTCTTATTTTCCCTTTTTGATGCAAAGCTTCTCCATCTTTTTCAAATTAGAAGGCTTATTGGTAGTGTGGGTTAATTACTGATTATGAATGACTATGGTAGAACTAATTGTAATGTATCTTAGTCATTCTGACCACGCTAGCCCAGCTTGATTGGCACTGAACCAGTTTCTGAGTTTCCAAACAAGCACTTTTATTAGGGATGCAAATCGACGGGTTTTTTCAGAATCGATTAATCGAAAAATATTTTTAAGCAAAATCGATTTTTAATCGGTTAATCGATGTACTTTTGTTGACTTTTGGAACACATCGAAAACACACTCATATGGCGACAAATGTTGCACCAATCTACAGCCAGAAAAATGTTGTTTAAGAATTAACCAAGACATGTAGGGTGTTCCATTTGAAAATCTGAAAAAACCATCGCATAAAGTAAAGTTTAGCTCAAATCTTGATGCGCGACATTCGAATGTGAGGTACGCGTGATCAGTCGTGGACTGCCTATTTCATTGTTTGTCAAAGGCTGCCGAGTGCTTTTGTACCGACCAAGGCAATGGTGTGAAAACGTTCCATGCACAAGTGCACGACATGTTGAGTTAGTTGCAATCTCGCTGCCCGTTGACTGTCTGCAACTGTTATGAAGAAGAACGTGAAACAGCATTTCGCTTAATCCTAGAAATCAAGAATTTGGAATTGCATTAACTCTTTCTGTGCGACGGGTGTGAATTGAGAGTTTCGTGATTTACATAGAAAGCAAAACAAGTTAAACACCTCAGCAGCTTCCCATGATGTTTGCACTGTGGATAGTTTGCTTTATTCATTGCAACAAGGAGTCAAGGATTCATAAAACTCGCATGAAACATGGACTGTTTTTGTCAACTGTAAAAAGACAATCTGCGATGTGTCTGTTTTGAAGCTCGTGTTTTGAAAGCACCGGAGGTGGAAACGAAATATTTTTTCGGTAATTATACCAAGGTAACTATATCAGTTTCTAAGAAACAGAGATCGCTTCTACTTCTGAGAAAGCCACGTTATGTGTCTCTGTTTGTTTGCCGTCTGCCATCGCTGTTTTGTGGAAATATTTGCTTAACACTCGGAAATTGTTTTCTCAGTTGAGAAAGTAAAACAGAGCGTTTGGATAGCCCACACACTCTTTAGGATGTGTGCAATATAATGCGAGCGATTTCCCAATGTTCATTCGTGTCGACCTCTGAATCTAAGTCTAAGCCCTACTTTGATTGTGGCCTATAGAAGAACAAGGTATTTCACGTTGAATCTGGCAAAATCAAGAGCAAAACGTTCTTTACGCAAAATCTAAAAAAAAAGTTTTTTCAAGTCTGTAATTGATTAATCTACCTATACAAAAAATCGATTAATCGACAATCGATTTGGATCCCTAACTTTTATGTGCTTGCAGGTCGATTCTCACCAAGTCATTGACAAAAACTGCCATTCCAGGAATAAAGTAGAAGTTATTGTTGCTGTGTGAGGTTGTTGGCTGTCCTTGTTATGGATTTGCTCCTGAGGTTACACGCGAACACCTTTGCTTCCCGCAATGCTGTGATGCGTTATTTACTTTGCACGCTGACGAGAAACGTGATTGTTATACAATGAACGATGGAGTCATTCTTTGCATCTGGTACAGCATTCAACTCTTGGTTACAGAATTTATCGTCTCAGCTTTCTTGAAATGACTAAAAAACTGGCAGCGGCAGTGTTTAGACTTTGGTCAAATGTCTAAGGAAAAAAACTTTGTAGAAAAGCTGTAGTGAATACAATCAAATGCCATGCTGGAAAGCTTTACAGAAGGTAACGAGTAGAGGATTAATGTCAATTTCTGTAAATCCATTTCAAATCTTGAAATAGAAGATCTGAGTGTAGACGTATTACTTATCACACGTAGGGCTGCATTGCCTTGTCACAAGTACGCCTACATTTGTTTTGGATGACATGTGGTCACTAAGGCAGGTTGGGCTGTTCTTGTTAGATGAAATGTCATATCTTGTATTTATGCATTGCAGGACTAAACGACCGTGGTCTCATGCCTCTTCCAAGGGAAATGACATTTTTCCTGGCAAAGGATGAGAAGTGGCACAATAGATATGACTTTGTCAAGTTTCCAACGTCAGTCCCATCCACGTTGAGGGATGTGTTTCCAGGAAAAGCAAAAAGTCCAAAGACAATATCCAAAGCAGGTTGATTTTGCTCAATTATATTTATATTATGAAGCATATTTTTTTAATCAAATATAGTTATTTGATCTATTTGTTTCCACTATGCAAATAATTTCATGTTTACATTTCGTTTCACTCACCTGTGGCGTTATCAAAGGCCTATTTGTTTATAGATCTATATGTCTTTCAATTTTCAAGAGTTTCCGCATCACTAGTTGATCATTATAATTTTTATATAATCTTTGAGTCGTCAGCGAGAGCTTCTATCTTTTCTTCTTCATTTGCAGCCGATGGCAATGGCCGCCACTTAAAAGGTTAAAACATGAGACTTTCATGCTTGCCTCATTTGTAGTCCCCTTTATTATATCATGGCGGCAAAATAATTTTCGTGTTGATCAATCTACAAATGCGATGATTTGGTCCCCAAATGCTAAACGAAGGACTAGTTATGTAAGAAACAGTTACCACATGGTTGTACCTTGATATATTTGGCCTTCTCTTAGATGTTTCCAAGCGAAGTGATTCCATCACAGCTGGACACGGCAAGGTGAGTGAAGATAATATTGATCAGACCGGTTAAAAAGTTTTCTGTAACATTATGCTATGCCTTTGAAAGTGTTATGTAGATTGTGAGCTAAAGCAAGATAGTCAAGTGGTGGAATGCTTAGCAAAAGTTGCAAGCTACTATAATAATTAAAAGTACGTCACCGTAGATAATTCATTAGTTTGCTTTGTGATCTTTAGATTTTCAAGATAGCATTGTTATCAAAGCAGTAGTATCGCTTTGTTAGTTTTAATGATTACTTATGTTTTCATTCACAAAGAATTTGATCTTTTTAGGCCAAGGCAAAATTACCTCGGGTAACATTGATCGACAAGATATTAGCGGAGAGTCCAAGGAGAAAGGTTTGCTGTTTATTTATGATTGATGGTAGTGGAAAATTTGCTTGTTTCTGTAGAATACCCTTGATTATGTGTAAATAACAGTGATCACAAATTTAATTTATATATCTGTATGTATGTGGTGTCAAACGAAGTGTCAAGTGTTGTGGCGTCACTTTGTCATATGCGTTACGTGATGGATTGTTCTGGTGTCAATGTGTGCCAACAGTGTGAACGCTAAAACCGACCATTATTTGAAGGAATTACGCCCAGCAGCAAAATTGACTCAACCTTAAAACGAATTTCACGGGGAAAATTCAAGATAGCCACAGACATCGGCCACATCGATTTGCATTTTGATGCTTTCTTAAAATGGTCAACGTCGTCGGTGGAAAAGAGAAGGATCACGCCTCTTCTATCGCCATTACAAAAACCATTTTCGACGTACATGGCTTTCCAGGAAGCCGTGTCTTGGACGTCTGTTATTTTGTCGTCAGAACCTTGGTCAGAGCGATGTGAATGGCTTTGAATCATTTGCGACATTTTCCGGTTTCCAAACAAACGTTGTAACCGTGGCTTCAGAGGAAAGTACTTGAATGTTCTTTGAGGCTTACCACCCAACCGCCTCGGTGCCTGACAAGTATCACATGTATGGGATGTGTCGTGATGCTCGAAGACTTTGCATTCGTTTACACAGACGTCATATTCAATTGTTTTAATAGTTAAGTTTTCTATCAGACGTAACGCACTGTGTAAGCTGTCCGGCATTAAATTGTTATTCGGCAAAGTTGCCTTCTCCATTTTCAATTGCTCTGAGAAGGCGTCTTTACTGATTGAAGGATTACACGAGAACCAAAGCATTTGGGCAGCAATTTCTTGCAAAAGAGTATGCGATGCTGAAGGGTACAATTTCTCCAGCAATTGCCATGGGTGATCCGGATAACACAATCCCTCCTCATTATTACTTACTGTCACCGTTTCTTCTTCGCTAATATCACAGATAGAACTCCTGCCGCTATCATCTAAACTGGTTGTGACGTCATGATCAGGTTCATATCCGACTTCCTGTTGCTCGCGAAGACAGTCGAAAGATGATGTTAAAATTAATGGTCGGTCATCTTCTTCCGTCGCTAGACCGAACGCAGCAATGTGGTTACGCCGTCTCTTAGCAGAATTAACTGAAAGTTCTCCTTTACAAAGAGTACAAGGGCAACTTGTCGTTATACTTCCAGCCAGGACATGTTATTGAAAAACAAAATAATCTATACGCGCAATTGTTTATTGCCGAGCAACTGTCTAGTGCCCAGATTACTTGCGCAACATTATCATCATTTTATCCTTTGTTCTCGCTCATTAGGAAAAGAGCACAAAAACCAAGCCACGTCTAATCACAACAATTAACAAACATTGTTGTGGTGCATTTTTACAGTGGTTTGCAAATCCCCTTTATTATTTTGAAATACCTTGGCGCAATGGAGTCAAGACTGCAGCAATTTCTAATTGAGGTCGGCGCGTCACATTTGGAGGGAGTTTTGCAGTCAAAACAGGTACGCTGTATATCAAATTTATTTAATGTATTCATTTCCTTTGCATAATGTTTATGCTACAGGAATTTCAACCAAGCCTGTTTCGTTTAATAGTTACATATACAATTGAAATATTGTCCACTGTTTCCCATTGTCCTACGTTTTGTACTTGTTTTCTTCAGTTCGATACTTGGGCAAGGTTTGTTGGCTTGGCGGCGCATCGCGAGTTCCTACAACGTTTGGGGCTCTCGCCAGTGGAGGAGCACGACTTAGTTGTGGCCCTCGACTCCCTCGCAGCTATAAATGAACAGGCTGAGACCGTGGAAACGACACCAACATGCCACATGCTAACTACAGGTAATCTATTAAAACGATTACATTACGTACTTAGTTTACACCGCAGTTACACGCATAAAAGCAATTTACACGTTTTCATTTACCTGCTCACAGCCGTACCAGCTGACTAAATCGTTACTTTTTTGTGTTTAGGCCTACATGTAGGGTTCGCACTGCGGACAAAAAACAGTGAGCACGATGAAAGTCAGCGACAATATAAGGTGAAGATTATGAAGCATCCCAATACGCTGTAGTGCTGTACCCTGTAAAAATGATGCGATGTCCTGGTTAAAACAGTCGTCTCGAGTGTGGTGCTGTTCTGTGAATTTTGACTCGTCAAGTAAACAAGGGAAGCAGTTTCATATAGCTCGTTTCTGGAATCCTTATGCATTCGTCTCCTCTTTGTTCTAAATCTGACACCAAAGTGCCGGCGTTTATCACAATAAAGCGAGATCGTTCCACAATAATTTTCACAAACTTGAAAGTAACACTGCAATTTGCATTTTGCAACACAAAACACACGAAAGTGATTGCGAACATGGAATCTCCCTGTACCTGTACTCGCCAGTCCATTTCAGACTACTTTGACCGTCAGAGTAAATATGAGCAACAGTTCAAAGTCTCCGATAATGTTTCGAACAAGGGCACGAGTAAATAGATACATGTATAATGTTTCAGGCACATTCAAATCCATTATTCCAACATCCAAGGAGGTTGACAAGATGGCATTACTGTCGTTGGTCCCTCGTGTCTGCTCATCTTGCGCTCCATGCTCAAGAGTGAAATTACTGCAGAGAGATGCAGCAGACAGGCTTTCAAAATCAGTCATCTCTAGAATCAGCAACACAACATATAGCCTTCCCTCTTTACAGCAGAAAGAGAAACGCATTTTGAACAAGCTCCGAATTGTGCGTTCATCTTCATCTGCATGTCGCAGTCAGTCCGTCTTGAGCCATCCCCGGAAGCGTCCTGCGTTGCTGAATGCTAAGCAAATAGAAAACTTCTTTTGATTATAAACTAGCTAAACTCCATGGTTAACCTCAAAAGAAAATCTCAACAAGAGCACAACGTCCAGCTTTCACAGCTCATACTTTTCAAGCGGTTTGAAAACTTTGAAACGGCCGAACGTGCAGCTGAATCGTTACATGCCTTGTGCTATATTCTCATTGGTTAAGACTGGCTAACGCAGATCACATGACTCTGCTCGTATTTTTCAGTATTCTAAAAAGTATTGTATTTCTATGTTTGAAATAAAAGTATTTTAAAAAACTCCTTAAGTAGAATTATTAATAGGTTAAGAGGTTACGCATCGTTCACTCTTCCTGTAATGTTCACTGTAGCATTGGTAATCTGTCCGATGTACAGTATCTTTTGAAAATATTTCGTAGACAATTCTTCAATGTTTTGCATAAATTATTTCATTGAAGTATCTGGTTCGCGAGATGGCAAAGAAGTGTGGCTTCTGGAAAACGCCACTAACTTATCGAGAAGTTGAGAAGAGATGACTCAAGCAGAAGTTTCTCCAAGATGTAATATTCCAAGATGTAGTGAGCAACTGAACGTAATTATTTATTAGTAAAAATATTGCATAAGATGAACATATTGTTGTCGCTATTTTGCAGATCAAGCAAAAATATCCCCATCTTGACACTGCGATGCTCAACCACCATCTGGCAGAGGCACTGTCGAACCGTCGGCAATACCTCAAGCGAAAGGTAAGGAAATCACTGTCACTGGACGGACCATAAATCTGGCAATTAGGAATCGTGTCTTAAGTGTGCATTGCAACTTACCCCTGTCATGACCAACGAATCATGAGATCATTGATGCTCTTTTCAATTGTAGCAAAAGAAGGCAACACACGTCAGTCAACCGTTCAAAGGCGGAAATGACGATGGGAAGCAGAGGTAAATCCAAAAGCATGTTCTCCTCTCCTGTATTCACTACTAGCCTTTGGGTTTATTCCAATAACTGTTTTCCTATTATATCATTCTATGGTAGCATAATAATGATTTCTACTTGACACGTGAAATGATTTAATCTCATTACAGGTCACTAGCGGAAAATTCCCTAGCGGCATTGACTCCGCCTCAACCGGCAGTAGCTATGATTGGGTAAGTTAATCAAGACGTAATTGGTATATGTTGTTCCCCATGTGTGATATGCAGACTTGTTCCTTTTGAGAAAAACCCCGAATACAGTGCAAGTACGAGCGGGACAGGACGATTGGGCGCAGACCACTTGCCGCAGACAACTGGGCGCAGACAATTAGGCTCAAGAGACAATACGGCGCGGGACAATACGGCACAAAACCATTATCACGCTTCCGAGTTTCGTCAAAACACGGCCGCTGTTTCAAAATTACCACCGGCCGTCAAAAAAAGCCTAGCTACTCGCTTGAATTTTGAAACTTTGTTATGTTCATGGAAACTTTGAGAACCTTCAAGTTTTACCACAACTGATGTTATTTGCTGACATTTACTAGTGATTATCCAAATCATTGAACAGTAAAACTTCTCCCATTTTCATAACACGAGCCGTCATAGGCAAATTCTTGTCGCCTTTTGCCTGTATTGTCTTGGGCAAATTTCTGTCGCGTAGGACTTGAATGAATCGCCATCGCATTGTCCGTGGTGTCGATCT
>OFHS01006429.1:0-10124 GCA_900245855.1 Calvadosia cruxmelitensis | reverse complement strand
TTTATCTAAAGAAATCGTTTAGTTTACGAAATGCGAAAGAATAACCTTTTTCAGAAATATATGCACTTATGATCTTGTAATATTATTACTTTATTAGTACCTTTTGTAAATATTGTTCTACATGGTCTTGCAACCTTGAACTAACTTGTACTTGTAACAACATCTTGTATGTATTTACCACACACCTATATTAAGGTATATTGGTAATAAAAGAAAACAAACAAACATCATCATCATCATCATCATCATTATTTTCCTTTATTTGTATCCATCCAAAATAGATGATTCTTACAAATTTTGCACCATAATTATAAGAAATGAACGTATATACAGAGGAAAAAACATACTAATTTCATCAGGTTATAGTCCCCGCTCGATAACTATATATACTACTGCGAATTGGCATTTTGGCTTTTGAGACTACTGTGAGGATCCATCAACATGGTCGAAGGTGGAACAGCAATGAAACTGCCGCAGTTAAAGGACAGCTATCAGTCGTGGAGAGGATTGCGGATGCACATGCAAGCCCTATACTCTTGGCCGACGATTTGTGGGACATTGTGGGCACCGGAACCGAGGTGCAGCCCACTGTTTTGGTGGCTGGCGGTGATGTGAAAGCTTCTGAAGCGACTCAGCGGAACCAGGAAATCGCCATATTTAACAGAAAGAAGAAACTTGCAACAAAGATTTTGGTGACTGGGATCAGCGGGGACCTGTTTTTTTTCTGTGGGATGATTTCCCCGACAATCCGCGACAATTGTGAACGGACTTGACGCGGCATTCCCAGGCGCAGACACACTCCCATCGGGTTTCAATTCAAGCACAACTGGCGGCACTGACATTGAAGGACCGTGATGATCTAGAAGCATGGATCAAGGACCGTGTTAGACTCTATCAGTAGTATGCACAGAATGGGCCGGCAGTGCAAGAATCAGAACAGTGCGTGGAGACACTAAACGCCCTGCCACCATCCTGGAAGGAGTTCAGGAACATGATGAACTTTGCTGCTGTGGGTCCGATGCAGATGACTGTACTGTCGCCGAAGATTGTTGACTGACATCGAATGAATAAGTCCAGTGCCTCCAGTACGTCTAACTCTCATGCAACGGGGCAGCAAGCATTGACTGTCAGTGGGCACAACCGTGGAGGAGCAAAAAAGGGGAACTTCCAGTCCAAGGGTCACCGATCAACAAATGATTCAAACATTCGGTGTTTTGGATGTCACCAACTTGGACACAAAGGAGACTGCAGGAGCTGCCAAGCACAGGGGTGCTTCATCTGACTTTGACTCAGAGGATTCATTCGTAAGCAGAGAGGAAGCATGTCTGGCAGGAATTGAGGACCTGATTATTGCAGATTCAGGCTGCACACGACACATGTACAATTTGGCAAAGTTGAAAGAGTTTCAATTTATACTGAGTTTTTTACGTCCCGGACTTGCAAGGAACTCTTTGGTCAATCAGAAGCAGTACCCAGAAGGTGTACCAGGTCCTGTTTGACAAGAAGGGACTGAAAATTATTGGTACTGATGGTAGTGTGAAGTGCATTGGAACACTACAGGAGAAGCTGTACCTGATTGATGGACATTTGAATCTCAAGGATGCATCTCGTACCAGTGAGCTGTACAGTCTTTCAACCACCGAGAAATGCTCAAAGTCCAACAGTAAGCTGAAAAGGGAAGGAAGAAAGGCAGAAGAAAGGCAGCAATAGGAGACTGTATTGCACATTAGATAGTTAGATAGATCATTTCTAGCGGGATAGCATACGAACAGCGCTACATGACGTCACGGCATTTCTTTTCGAACGGCAGCGTCTGGTGAAAGCCTGGTGGTGAGAAAGAGCATCGTTGGACAGTGATGAGCGTGACATCTTCATTTGATGTCATGGCAACGAATAAATTGTCATCGCTGAAGCCCCTCTGCAGATTGGCGTGTCCCTTTGCATCAGCTCTGCCGATCTTGCACTTTGCGATGATTTCTGTTGGCGTCTTTTACCTTCCCGTCGGCCGGGTCCAGCGAAGTTGAATCTTTCCTTCGTCGACCAAATGTCCAGGATAATTGTCGGCCCTAGAAATTTGTTCGATCAGCTTGTCCAGCAGTACTGCCTTTCAACAATTGGACCATCGGTGTTTTGTGTGTCGAGTTGAAATGTGGCAGCCTGCGTGTGCAGCGTGTCCTTCATCTCGTTCAGCGTGTAGCCTTTAGTCATGCTCAGTTTCAGGTCTTCGACAACATGAAATCGGTTTGTTGGCAAATTGCGGTTCTTGATCTTGTGACACAAGATGCGATAGTTCCATTGCGCAAATAATGGCTTGCTGCCATTAACGCCGATCGCCTTCTTGGGCAGATGGGTCAAGTTTTCAAGCTTCATCTTCGATTCGCGGTTGGATATGTGTACACGAGTTTTTCCAGCTCCTTCCAAGTCTTTGAATCAAGGAAATTAATGGCGGTCATTTTCGAAGAGTTCTGCTATGGCTCGCCCACGCCTAGCCCTAATTGGGGATGGTCCAGGCCCATTCGAGGTAGCACAGAAGAGACTGGAAGCACTTGCTGTAATCCATCACGCTGTGAGCTTTGTCTTTGGGATGCTTTGAACCATTTGCACATCTCCGGATGGTTCATTCATCCATCAGCTGACTGCTTGGCCTTGTAGTTGAGCACCTCGGGTGGCATTGCCAGCTCGACATTTCACACAGTGCAAAATCTTGTCTGTCGGATGGGGACCGAACAAGCAGTAGTCGCTATGGCGCGTTCGGAATTCAACCCCGTTAAAAACCGACTGTACTAACGTAATCTGCGTGTTCGTAGAAGGCCATGGTCGAGTTTGCAGTGTGTGATTTGCTGTGGTAATTTTTCATTCCAGACACGTGGACGCGAACTTGCCTGATCTCAGAGGCGTCCTCGGAATGAATCAGTTTTCAATCTTCGTTGTAGAACTGTTGCAGTACTAGTTTGCGAGTGGTCGCTTTCAATGAAATTTCCATTTTTGTGGTTTTCTCTTGGTTTTCATCGACAATGTCAGCTACGAACTTCGTCGCTGGGCAACTGGATTGGCATTCCTGAATCCAACATGTCACAAGACTGGCGACAAGCAAGATGAACCGATGGATAATGATGCTAAGCGAGACAGAAGCATACAAAAAAAACTTGTAAATATCAGATCAACAGCAACAGAATGAATCAGCAAATGAAATAAAAAAATAATTTTCTAACGATAACATACTGCAAAATTAGCGGCCATGCGGTCGTCGTGTTTGCCACAAAACAACACGCCAACTCTTTCTATTCTATGCCAGATTTTCGGCGATTCGCAAGTCAAAGCCCAAATCATGTAGAGTTTCCATTAGATTTGACATATACGTCTTCCTCAGCTCGCCACCTCTTCTCAACTGCTCTGAAGGCTGATTTGAATGGCGCAGCACTGTTGCGAGAGGTGTCTCTGGTCGGCGTAGATAATGTCCTAGCAGTGACAGCCTCCTCCTAGCGATAATTTGTAGTGCTCCTTGTTGAGTGTACCCTGCTACCTCTTTGTTGGTGCAGATGTTCGGGTACGTGCGGTATAATAATAATATAATGAAATACAATGTGCCCTTCCGCCCCCGTCGTGTCAGGACCCTACCCAGTAGTGTGCAGGGTACAACACACTGTTTGCAAAGTAGAGTTTGAATATATCCTATTTAAAAGGTGTCGTAATACGCTGAGAGTTGTTTTAGTAACTTTGCATGTGAATGAATGATGTCTTCATATATTGCAATACTGTAACATGCAACAGAATTGACAGCTGTTATTTGCAAGAGAAAATTTCTTACCATGTTTGATTGAGTTGGTAGAATGTTTACGAAATGATATCAGTTCTACCACCTGTCACTCTGGGGTACTCTTGTCCTTCGGAACTTTCTAGAACTGATTTCAGTGATTAACCTGCTCATAGAGGTTGCCTGGGGTGAGCAGCAATCTTTTGGGGGTGTTGGCGCTTTTTAAGTAATGACAATTCGCACAATAATGAAATATCATACAACCTGCAGTTGTCGATCAACTGAAATTGAGATAAGAACGAAATTAGTTATTTCTAGCATTATCAAATCAGGAAGGAATGGAATTCCTATCAAAATGGAACAGATAACTGAGCACTTTATTGCTGATGGGTCGTCAGTGTATCGTAAAGGAATTTGCATTCCCGTTTTGTTTTGAAGCTGCTTCTGCACTTCTGTCAAAATCACTATTTCTTTAAAGATACGTAAAGCAAAGCACAACAGCTTCAACAGGCAATATCAGTGCTATTACTGTAGACTGAAAAGCTACTCGGGGAAAGAATACAGAAGGACGCAAAGGGCTTCAACAGTACAGGTGGTGCCTGAGCAATTGGGTATAATAGCAGATCGTGCTGAATGGGCTGGTGTATTGACATTTTGACGAGAAGAAACAATCCAAGGATCCGAGGGTGGAGCTTCTCTAGCTTGGCATTAGCTAATAAATGGAAGCACCATATTGATCCAATATGTGAAAATTACATACTGCAATTGTTTCAATGCGACAGAAGCTATGATATATGCTCAAAGCTATCCTAATTGACAGCAGTTGCAATTCTACGTGTCTCCTCCTGCATCGTGTCGTCATTCTCTCGAAGACTAGGCGGGACTATTCTCAGCATGCAGCGATAAATAAATGTTGGGGTATCAATTTGTCTTTTTCTTGAAATGATGATTTTATTGTATGAATTATTTCTTTACATTTTTATGGTTATGGTGTGCAACATTACAATTTGATGTTTAGCTTGCAGAGTGCATTTTTCTGCCAAGGCAATATTCGACCTATCTATGGGGCTTTATTTTGCAGCTGAATCACGTTGTGGGCTACGACTGAGAAAAATAAATAACTTTTAAGGCATTATCTGCAATTGTTTGATGCCAGCTTTACCATGTATTGCGTATAGCGCAATGTGCCTTACATATTCTTACAATCACGTGACTATAAAATGACGACATTACTGAAGTTCACACTGACCGCGCGTCAGCCCCTACAACTACTAGATAAAAACCTACTGTGATAAAATACATAATTCAAATAAATATTACAGTGAAAACGGGCCTAATCTTACGAGTATCAAAATTAATTGCTACAATATTTACATCATAACCTAAAAATTGGCAAGCAACACTCGCTGGGCAGGGACCCTAAAATGCTGGCAGCGTTCCCTCTCTGTACAGACAAGCTTATCCTTTGGTCACATGAACCATTCGGGCTTCTCTCCCAGTCTACATACTACAATTAAACTAGTATTTGCAACCAACTCTATAGAGCAGCCACCTGTGTATAAAGGCCATTTTTCATAACTCCAAACTGACACTTTGCATAGAAATCAACCTGGACAGAAAGGTCACCTGTCTATAAAGGTCATTTTTCTAAGGTCCCAAAGGTGACCGTTACAGACAGGTTTCACTGTACGACTATAGATAGTTCAAGCTCTTGGCATCTCTATTGTGTGGTCCACCTGTGTCAGAGACCGCTATTCATTGGTTCCATGGGTGATGACTCAAGACAGGTTGATGCCATTCAAACACCAATAGTAGGAGCGAAATAGAATTTTCTACTATTTGGGTATCATCATAAGCAGGTGGTCGTTCAAAACAGGTGACCGCAAACATAGACTTGAAGAGGATGTGGCATTCCATTTCCACATAGGCAAAGCACTTATTGGTCCAGTCTACCATTATTGATCATCTGCATTAAGCAACTACCTGTGTTAAGAGACCGCTTCATATTAGGCCCTTGGGTGGTCTCCTAAGACAGATGGTCATTAACAATAGAGACCATTAGCGCAGAGGTAATCATTAATAGTTCCAGAATTAACAATCATCGGTCTCAAACAAGCACGTGCTTTGAAGATATCTTTCAAAAATATTCCATTTAAAAATCTTTAAATAAAATGTACATGCATCAGCACAAAGAGACCACTTCTTGGTCAATAGGATGGCCGCTTAAGACAGGTCTGATTATGTAATTAAAAGCAACTGTAACACAATTTAATTTACCATACTTGAAGGTTGAACAATAAATGTCCTCAACAGTACAAACCATGTAAAAAATAAAGCTTTGATACTCAATTAAAAAGATTTGTAGATAGTTTAACATTAAATAATTTTAGTTCGTCATCCGGGCTTGATTCATTATAGAAAAAAGGAAATTTTCTTTTGAACATTGCCAATCGTCGAAGCCATTCCCACCACAGAACCTCACATGTTTCTTTTGTAATTAGAGAATATTGGCCATGTCGACCGTCATTGTAAACAATACCAACAGCGGCATGGGGGATCTAGAAATCAAAACAAATTAGCATGATATACAGTCAAACCTGTATTAGCGACCACCTCAATAAAGCAGCCACCTGTGTATAAAGGCCACTCTTCATAACGCCAAAATGATACTTTCTATAGAAATCAACCTGGACAGAAAGGCCACCTGTCTATAAAGGTCATTTTTCTCAGGTCCGAGAGATGACCGTTATAGACAGGTTTCACTGGATATATGATTCACTCATCAATCAAATACTTTTTGCGATACTTGATTAGCCTTCGTGTTGACGCCTTGTGGAATTCTGTTTCTTTCTCTCTTAATTTATTGTGCTCCAAGGAATACAGAAGATACAAGATAGCCCTATTGCTATAATCTGCTTAACGTGAAGTACTGCATGCCTAAAATTAGTCTGACACGTTAAAATTGCAAGGTTCGAGTAAAATTGAATCACGAGCTGTCAAATATTTGAACGTCCAAATTCAGTCAATTGGCATCCCTAGTTTCACTCATCAGTAAGCAGAACATCATACCAATGTATCTGCATCAATTCCTGAAATCACAACCAAAATATACGCCTAATTCAAACTTAATTGACATTGTCATGATCTTGGTCATAATAATGCTTCAAGTAAGGTAGTGCAGTGTAAGTAACAGCCTAATCTCCCCCAACGTGTTTACCTTTGACTGAGGTGAATACTCATTTGATTTGAGATGAATGGAAACACATGCAATTTTGTAAATGGACTGAATTTATGTGTTTGAAGACAATATTGTGCAACCGTAATGGCATTTTAATAAATTTTCACAGCATCTGGCAGCAAAAATCAATGCTCGCCCAATGCAAGATTAATACAGGAAATTACAAGCAATGTTCATAAATGTCATGTGAAAATATCAAGCTAACCTGCAGATGAGGGTAATTGTGGTCATAGTTGATAGCTCCAGCATTAGCCACAGCTTGCAATGGTGCATCTCCTAGCTGATCCAGTCCTACACGAGGTCGATCGATAATCTTCCATTCAATAACTGAGTTAACTAAAAAATATTGAGCTACGGCATCCACTGTGGCACCATAACCAAGCAATGGGTGAATTGCAACCGATTCGTAGGATTTGATAAAGTACATTTTTTCAGCAAGTGTCAGAAAACTCGCAAGATTATTCTCAAGTCGTTCATCCACCGAAAAATTCCTCTTCTTTGCCTGCTGTATAGCAAAAGATATGGTCTTTGTTTTTTCCGGGTAAGCTCGAAAATGAACCATCCAATAACGCAGGAACTAAAAAAGAAGAAGTCAAAAGATAAATAACCTTGTTCAATTTATCATTGACCACGCCCAGTCCCAATGCATTATGGGTCACAGGTGCCTTTGACCTCTGCCATGTGTTGTATAGCCAAACATGGCATTGTTTTAAACACATTCATATGTTCTCTTTTCTTTGATTGCCAATTTCAATGATTGCTCTTCGCTGTCAAAACTATTATTACATCTCAAAATCATACGGCATTTGCCAAGTATCTTAGCCTTTATTGAAGACAAGTTTCATCAATTGTAATCAAAATATTATTAAACCTGAAATATTCCACTGGAATGTCTGAGCCCTACGCCTGCCAGCCACTTCGCAATGTCATCACCTGCAAATTGACCAAGATACATCGCCAAGGACATAGTAGGCTGGTATCGTATGGTGATGTATTGATTGTTGATTTGTCTTCCATTGGCGTTACTCTGTCAGCTGTGTCTGACTGTAAGTTAAAACGTAGTTTATGTAGTAGGTGCATTAAGAGGAAGAGGACGGCATAGCCACTCGTCTTGCTTATCAATCCCCACCCGCCCTCCTCTTAGTAATTTCTTGACAATATCATGTTCTTAATATATTGATAGGTTTGTTTCTCCTTCCACTGTTTATCAGTGTAACTGGTGCTTGCTTGAGGGAGTGTGACAGGTTCGCAAGCAGCAGCAGAATCGGCAACAGCAGCAGCATTAGCAGCAGCAATATCATCAGCAGCAATACCTGCAGCAGCAGTGCATAGCAGCCAATGGTCCTCCCACCAACCAAGCACCAAGGCAAAATTACTTATTAAACTGAGTGGGATAAGTATGGTAATAGAGTTTAAACCCCAAAATGACACTTTCTATAGAAATCAACCTGGACAGAAAGGCCACCTGTCTATAAAGGTCTTTTTCCTCAGGTCCAAAAGGTGACCATTATAGACAGGTTTCACTGTACTTACTTGGTGAAAAGGGCTATCCAAGTTTTCTGACAACTCATAGAGGCCAGGCTCGGCCATTGCATCTGTTTCCTCCTCAGGAGAAAGGGAGCCCTTTGTATGATTAAGGATGGTTGTTACACTTGGAAAGCAGCCATCATAAACTGTCCCAATATTTGGAATATGCTTGCAATCTGTTTTGAAGCGGAATGGTGCATAAATCTCACGGGTCATTAACGACTCTTTGTCTTTTTTGTCAAAGAATGGTACAAGTGCCATGTTGGACAGGCCATGCTCGTCAAGGAGCTTCAGAACGACATTCCTTTTTGCTCTTACCTGCAATTGATTATATCAAGAAAATACAAAATCCTGTTACGAAAGAAAGAGACATCTCAGCCAGTGACTAAGAAGAATGTGATACAGAGTTTGACAATTTTTTAATGTTTTGCTTGCTAAAACTATTTTAGAAAATGTCACGTTACATGGAACCAACAACAGAGATGAGACTGCTGTGATCAGCCAGCCAAGAAGAATTTAATTATATCTCGTTATGACACAGCATAATTTTGATTACATAACACGGGTTGATATCAACAGGACAGAAAATAAAAAACGTATCTTTTAATTCATTAGTTGTCCCATCTGGTGTTTCTTGGTTAGCAGCTCTGCTCATTCATTAATAAATAAAATTTGTGTCAAGTCTACTGAGAATGCATTTCGAACGCGACAAGTATCCTTTTTCCAAAACTATCTCGATATCTCACAAAAGGTAGGATCTTCATTTGGTGAGTAAAAGTAGTTATCCTTTTGGTATCTGTCAAAAAAATTTTGAAAACAAAAGTCCTAAATAAAAACCATTAAGCTTCTAAAAATTTGCCGTAGAAAAAAAAGGATCAAAACAGTGCTGTTTAACAACCTGGGTGTCTCTCTCTTGGAGCACTGAATGACTTAAGCCACACAAGACACAGCAAATATATGTGTTGATCAGAGGCCGGGAGTCAAATCTAGGACACCTTGTTGGCAATTATGCATCCTATCTGCTTGACTTGATCATGGTAAAATCAGCTTGCTTGGTGTAACGGAGAGAAAATGTCCCCCAAACTTCACCAAGCACTTCAACAATGCTGCTGTCCTTAAATCAGGCACCATGTTTGCATACTACAATCTTTGTATGTATTTTGCAAAGCAGAGAATAATGTTCAAGCCAGGGTCGTACGCTTGAATATCACAATCAGAAAAGAAGTCTATAGTTACCACTGTTGTGAGAATTACTGTCGAGAAGTAATTAATTACAAGTACAAATTACTTTGTCTGGAAAGCAATTAATTACTAATTACTTTGACGTTACTTTTTTGGGAGAAAGGTCCTGCTCTAACTATTAATACAACTGTAGCACAATTATCATCGTCCATTGCCACGTTCATTGCCGTTCAAACTAGGGCATCGCATTTTCGGGAAATTGAACTCCCGGTTTCCCGAAATTAGAAACCGGGACTCGAACGGGTCCCGAAATTTGTTTCAATGTTTTAAACTTCAATCGAGGCACCACTGTGCTCGTTAAATTGCCACTCAGTCCATCTTATGTTAGCAGCTGCAATCCAAAGTAGGCAGACAACAAACAGA
>OFHS01006427.1:0-10128 GCA_900245855.1 Calvadosia cruxmelitensis | reverse complement strand
TTTTTCATAGTGCACTTCATTGAGTAGGTCATTACTATTTAATGATTTGTGCTTTGAGCTACAGTCAAACCTGTATTAGTGGCCACCTCTATAGAGCATCCTCCTGTGTATAAAGACCACTTTTCGCAACCTCAAAATAATATTTCCTAAAGAAATCAATCTAGACAGAAAAGTCACCTTTCTATTCAGGATATCATGCATGTGCACCTCAGTGGCCCAGTACCAATCATTGGCATACAGCATGCTTCTTCTGTTAGCCGCCAATTGCACATGCCATTGCTCTTTGACCTTGACTGCATGTAGTCTACATTGGAATATGTAGATTGCAGATTCGAAACACTTTTGTTGTCTTATTGCTGGTGTGGGCAAAATGCAATATTGGGGCTTCTTTCAAAAATTTGTCTATGGACCAACGGGATTCTCATTATAATGAGAACTATTGTCTTTACAAGCAAACAGTAACAAATGGCAAAGTAAAATTGTTGGTTCACAGCAGGGTAAGCATTATGTTTTTTTCCATATCCGTATTATTTACAACTAGCTAGGTTATGAAGAGTGGCCTTTATACACAGGTGGCTGTTCTATAGAGGTGGCCGCTAATACAGGTTTGACTGCATAAAGGCCACTCTTGATAGCCCCAAATTGACACTTTCTATAGAAATCAACCTGGACAGAAAGGCCACCTGTCTATAAAGGTCGTTTTTCTCAGGTCCCAAAGGTGACCGTTATAGACTAGTTCCACTGTAATGAGTAGTAAGTACCTGATTTTGAACAAGCATGCGTACATACCTACATATATAAAAAAAAACAGACGTTTGTGAAATATACGGTAGATATAGATGTTGTCTAAGTAGAGATTCTGTTTTTATTAATAGCCTTTTCTGCTCTTACTGTAGACTTGGGGTGATTTAGGCTCTGTGGCTGGCACCATGGATTTCTTAGCTCGCATATTCGGATGGACTTGCCGGTGAGGTTTTATCAATAGATGCAATCAAAATGATACTTGGTTCTACATAGTGATATTCGATTGCCATTTTGACAAACACCTCCGGGAGACTGATCCACTGTGTGGCAGATGATCGAACTGAAGTCAATGTAATATACAATGGCACTTATATATCGGAGCATACAGTCAAACTTGTATTAGCAGCCACCTCTATAGAGCAGCCACCTGTGTATGAAGGCCACTCTTCATAATCCCAGAGTGACACATTCTATAGAAATCTACCTGGACAGAAAGGCAACCTGTCTATAAAAGTCACTTTCCTCAGGTCCCAAAGTGACCGTTTTATACAGGCTTCACTGTATATCGGTAGTTGGTTGCAAATTAAACAGCGATATATTGAATCGGACTACAATTATAATTACAGTGAAACCTGTCTATAATGGTCACTTCTGGGACCAGAGAAAAGTGACCTCTATAGACATGTGGCCTTTCTGTCCAGGTTGATTTCTATAGAAGGTATCACTTTAGGGTTAAGAAAAGTGGCCTTTATACACAGGTGGTTGCTCTATAGAGGTGACCGCTAATACAGGTTCGACTGTATATCAATGTCAGATTTTATTGGAAAATGTTCGTATTAAACATCCCTTCTTCCCTAGGGCTACACAAATACCGTCTTATGTTATCTGTTTGTTGGTGAATAATTGGGGTTTCTGTAGCTTTTTAAACTGACACACTACTATTATGTTCATTCTTATGATCTTGTCTAAGGTAATGATTTTGTCTCCTTCCTGGGTTGCTGTATTGTGGACAAGAAGACAGGGGCTTTCCTGACAATATTTGCACAGATTGTGTAATATGGTAACTGTGGAATTCCTCCATATGAAAAACATGTCCCTCTTCCTAAGTCATGAATTACCTTCAAATGCAGCTGACAAAATAGCACCAAAAATAAAAAGACAAATCAACATTCAATACATCATCATACAATGCCACCCTGCTGTGTCCTTGGTGGCACATCTCGGTCGATTTCCAGATGATGATGCCGTGGAGTAGCTGGCGGGCGTAGGGCTCAGATCTCACAAAATAGTCTACAGACCTGAATCTCTTTTATCAGACAACAGCAGACCCTGGTGGTGTCACATGTCTCAATTCAGCGGTGGCTATCATTTTAAGCCAATGATATCTAAGGACATGCCCGAACAGAGCTTGATAGGATTGATTTGAAAGATCCGCTACTGAATCATAGATAACCCCGAAGATTGGCATTTGCACAAGAACACATGTTCAAGCATTGGCTGGTTGCAGATTGTAATTTGGCGTTATAGATAGATAGACAGATAGATAGATAGATAGGAGTATATTTGAAGACCCATAATCAGTTCTAAGATACAAGCAATACGATTTGAAGTTAATGACATACAATAAAAATGGAAATTATACACTGATTCTTGGGGTCTATCTAAACTGAATTTTAATGTAACATAGTCACGTATTTAATGATTATTTATGATTATTTAATGATTATTTATGCGTTAATAACAATAACATAATTATCGTCTTATGTATTTCACGTTGTAATCATCGAGCAGAGATGCAACTGGTAGCACAAGATAGAGCACAGATTTGACACGGTTGCTTTTTGTCATCTTGTTACAGGGAGCAATTCATTGTCATTGTCAGTATGCTGTCGCGCTTTTCACTCAGCCTGTCATTCTTCTTTCTTCTCTGTGTCGCTGAGCATGCTTACAAAATGGTAAGTTGCATACGGTAGGAATTCTGTTGTCTGTCACACAGTTAAGATTTGTTCTTGCTATTCCAGTGAAACCTGTCTGTAATGGTCACCTTTGGGATCTGAGGAAAATGACCTTTGTAGGCAGTTTTCTATCTGGATTGATTTATATAGGAAGTGTCATTTTGGGGTAATGAAGAGTGGTCTTTATACACAGTTGGCTGCTTTATAGAGGTGGCTGCTTATACAGGTTTGACTGTATATTCAAAGTGATGAGATGAGGCGTGTTTATCTATTCATTCTTTAGTTGTGAACTGTTTTGTTTTGACTTTTGGAATCATACAAAACATTGCTCTAACACTCGTCGAATTGAATAACTATGCCAAAATGCTAGAGTGATTGCTTTTGACAATTAGTTTTCGTCATTCGTGATGATACCAGACCTTCAACTCGGTAGTTTGAAGCAACCGTATAGTGATTGGTTCGAAACTTCATACTAACTTGATACTGTAGTTAGTGGCTGTGACTTAAATCATAATGGATCGGTTTTAATGATTGTGTAAAGATCAAGAATGTTTTAGACCAAACCGGGATTAGAGATCGCATTGCTAGTAATCCGTTGTCATTTTAGACTGTCTGTGTTTACTATATTCTGAGGCTGGTTGCTTGCTTTGCCGTCATTCTGTTGTTTTGCGCATGCGCTACACCTGTCCTATAACTCTCATCTATTTCTTGTTTTGCTGCTGCTTTTCGCCTACAGCGTTACCTCTATGCCAAATATTTTGGTGCCTTGACGTCAACAAGGCGAGCTCGTAGGAATGGTCTACCTCATTTCCGCCTTCACAAAGTAACAAATATCAAGGCTTGGCTATCGATGAGAGCATTTCTCAAGGTAACAATCTGTTTATGGATACCGTATTCCTGCTTTTATAAGTCATCTTATCTTTTGGTTTCAAAGAGGCTGTGACGTAGACATGCAAAGTGTTCAGTTAGCATCTTACGTTTATGCATTCTCATTTTCATGCTGTTAAAGTGGGATGTGACTTATTAGTGGGGCAACTAATTGTACGCACCAGAATACAGCACCCACCCAAATTGAAAGGGTATGAATTAAGGAATTTGTTTTATTTAAGAAGTTTCATATTTAATTGTATATTCAAATCTGTGTCAAAGTATGCGCGACAGTGGCAGTTAATTAAAGAGGTTCGCGACAATATCCCCCATTTTGGAATCCAGCCGCTCTTTCAATTGCATTCAAGCATGGCTTCAGGATGTTATTGCCATTCTTATGCCGCAAAATTTCTGTACACGCTGCTGCCATTATGAATACCTCACCATGATTTGTGATTATGCTTTCTGAAATCTTGCATTTTTAGAATTTTTTATGATTTATAAGTACCTGAAGTACAAATTTTGAACCTTTGTTTGTGTCGAAAGTTGTGCTGTGATGTGTCCTTGTGGGAAAATTGTTCTAACACAATTATTTAGTGAAGTGTTAAATTGGATTCTTAATCGCTATGTAGTATAGCAACATTTTTAGTAAGGTAACAGTCTTGCCTGGCAATCTTACTATTTGCTGACATCAGCATTTTGATCGGAATTTGTGTTTAACCCTTGTCCTGCTATTGACGTGTATACATGTTTCAAAACAATTCAAAAGTAGCAGCATATAACCAATCACATAGTTAATCCCTAGCGATCAACCAATCAGCAATCGATACAGCGACTTCAAATCATTTAACTAGTTTTATGAGCAGGACAAGGGTTAACATGATTTTACAAAACAATGGCCACAGTGAACCCCAAATTTTATTTTGGCAATTGATAGAACACCTTATAATGAATACCTGGCTGTAATTTGAACAAGATCATGCGTTTTTAAGAAGTTCAAATACGTTCTTGTTACATCCCAATCAATCATAAATTAGCATGTTACAAAATTAGTCGCAACAAATACTTATTTCAAGATCATCTTTTCCTTTTTATATTATGTAAAGCTGATGCCTGTTTACATTGATGTGATTAAACAGAGATTTGTAGTTTGAAATATGACAAGTTGCCGGCCTGACTGGCATGCTTAGAATTATGACACCCCTTCCTCTTAATGCACCTATTACATAAACTACACCATAAATCACGGTCAGACGCGGGTGACAAAGTAACACCAAACAAAGACAAATCAACATTCAATACATCACCATACAATACCACCCTGCTGTATTTACTAGGGATGCAATTCAATTGATTTTTGAGGTTCGGCAATTCGACAACTCATGATTTAATTTTAATTATGGCAACTCTCGTTTCAATGAAACGTTTTGTTTGAAAAACCAGGATTTTATTTCGATTTAATATGCAAAGTTTAGTTGACCATTTAATGCTAAGTTTCATAGATTGTTCTTATCAATGCCAACATGTAAATCTACAACACATTATACAATGTACGTGACTTTGTATGAAGCTATTAGGACCAGTACAGCATGCGGCTTCATGGCATAGAAATACGGCTTCATGGCCTAGTGGCAGGAACGGTGGCTTTCGTACCCCGGGTACCGGGTTCGAATCCCAGCCGGACCTGCAGCTTGGACCATGTTGCTGCCCTGGTGGCGAGGGACTTAATGTAACGCGCCGTGCTGCACAATTGTAATCAGTGCAGAGGTGGTTCGAAACGTCCAGACTAGTAGTTGTAGACAAGGGAGCTAGCCCTCGCAACGAGGGTGGTGGAACTCGTAAAAAATCCCCCTACGTACCTCCACCGTTCATCCAAAAAAGTGTCTGTCTCCATGTGTGGCAGTTTAAAAAAAAAACAGTACAGTATCGCTGTTGACCGCACTGGAGATGCATGAAATGCCTCACAATTGATTCTACACCACTGTTGCCTATTCGAAGCGGCATAGTGGACATTGCATAGCATAAAATATAGTCCAGAGACGTCAGATTTCACATGCGTAGTCCACTGGTTCTTGTGTGCCCCATTTGGCATTCTCCAGCCATCATGCTTGGTAGATTGCAGGATACATTTCGATAGCTGCGAGTCATCCATGCGGCAGACTTTATCCGAATTGGTTGGCTGTGATTATACAATTGCTCGAGAAAATCACTCCAGTAGTGATTGGGATTTGTTGTGGACATGTAAATTTCCCTTTGCAGAAACGAGGACCACAACGATCAGTTGATACCATCATCTCTGCTTCTTTTCTACTTGGAATCATTCTGGTGGTGGCCACATGTGTACAGGTATAGTTTGTCTCCAATGAACAGTGATGGATGGACTACTTTATTTCTATAGTTCATTACTATACAACTACAGTGAAACCTGTCTATAACGGTCATCTCTGGGACCTGGAAAAATGGCCATTATAGACAGGTGGCCTTTCTGTCCGGGTTGATTTCTATAGAAATGTCATTTTGGGGGTTATGAAGAGCGGCCTTTACACACAGGTGGCTGCTCTATAGAGGTGGCCGCTAATACAGGTTTCTCTGTACTCTCTAAAAATGTGGTTCACTACAACTACAACTACAGGAGCATCATCATCATCATTTATTCTGAAATCCGATAAGCAACTTTCTTCACAGAGCAGATACATGGGAATGGCATCATCATAATACAGCATAGAAAAATATAGAAGTTAGTATAGAATTGAAAATTTACAGAACTGAACAACGTAATACTGGCATACAGTAGCTTAACAACAGTGACATTTCAAACAGTCCAATGACAGCAGCGACGAAGAACAAACGACAGCCAAGCACAACGGAGGCACAACAGCAACTGACGAAGAGACCGACAGCATCCAAGACATGCCGACGGGCGAGAACAGTAACGGTAACAATTAAAACAGTCCAATGACAGCAGCGACGAAGAACAAAGGACAACCAATCACGACGGAGGCACAGCAGCAGAAATGAAGTAAAGCCAAACCTGTATTAGCGGCCACCTCTATAGAGCAGCCACCTGTGTATAAAGCCACTCTTCATAACCCCAAAATGACACTCTCTATAGAAAATCAACCTGGACAGAATGGCCACCTGTCTATAGACATCATTTTCCTTAGGTCCCAAAGGTGACCGTCATAGACAGGTTTCACTGTACCACCCTGTAGTGTCCTTGACAGTGCATCCTGGTCGGTATCCAGATGGTAACGTTATGGAGTTGCTAGTGGGCATAGGAATTAGATCTGATGACAGAAGATACAACAGAGAATATTTTAGCAAGCTTGAGTTTATCAAATTAAACCAGTATTTTATTTACAGTCAAACCTGAATTAGCAGCCACCTCTATAGAGCAGCCACCTGTGTATAAAGGCCACTCTTTGTAACCCCAAAATGACATTTCCTATAGAAATCAACCTGGACAGAAAGGCCACCTCTCTATAAAGGTCATTTTTCTCAGTTCCCAGAGGTGACCGTTATAGACAGGTTTCACTGTATCAATTTATTTGTAATATTTCACACTCATGAAGTTGTTTGGTTATTTTAAGCTACTTGCACAGCGCTGTTGGCATTCGACAGTCAAATTAGGATCACACGTAATCATTACCTAATGTTGTTACTCATTGCAGTATTCAAATACGTATTTATGCGAAGTTGTTGCGTTTATTCCTCTACAGTTCATCAAATTCAGTGGCACCGAGAAAGATCATTTTCTCACATTGTTCTTCAATTGGGAAGTGTCAACTTGGTAAGGAGAATATACTGTTGGGTGACTTCAGTTTTATCGTTATTTGGTGATATCATTTTATTCATTGCTTCTATTGTGCACTTTTTATTGTTGTTTGTCCAGGTGTATGGCTGTTGGTATTTACGTCATGCGATTTATGACACTTGGGTCAGAGATCAACAGAAAATATCGCAATAATTCTGTGTTGCTGACAGAGCAGGTGATCCTCATTTCTGTAATGATACTAACCATGCCTACATTGCTCAGTTAAAGACAAAGAATATCGATCCTTATGAAACTGTTAACGTTTGTGTAGGTACATTTATAATCCCATTTGCAACACCTGCCACAGATCGTGTGCTTCTGCTAATGGGCTGGCCTCACACAAACAAGCTCACTACCGTCGCCTCTAGCATCACGCATTATAAATAGTTGTATGTGATATATATCTATGGAAATTCTGTACTCAATATTAAGAAGGAGGATAGAAGAAAGAAGAAAAAGACCTTTGTAATCTTTGTGGTTAAATGACTACGATGCATGACTGTCAATCACTACTCCTGGGTTTGACTTCTACCACAGCCGACAAACATAAAGAAACAAACGAAAATTTTGTACACTATAACACAACTGTATAACATAACCATTGTAAAACACATTATTGTAAAGATTTGTTTATATGTCTGAAATATACTATAATCAATCAATTAATCAATCAATCAACATATTTGTTGTATTTTAACGTAGTGGTGATTTAATAGAATTAGGCGCAGTCAGATCGAGTACTATAGGTCCACGAACTGATTTATTCAATCCTAATGCAAGAATGTAACTCAACGATTGTGTGGTCTTATTGCAAGGTAAAATAAACAGCTTGAAAATTAATAACTTCAATGTCAGACCATTTAATGATGTTATGGACTTATCTCCCTGAGGAACTAAAACATTTTGCTTCTTCAAAGCACTGTTTTGTTTCGTCAGAACGTTTTCACATCATCTCGAGCTAATCAACAATTGCCGTTGCTGACAATCTGAGTGCTTTTATGTTTTGTGTGGTTAAATGCCTTAGCATTTTCTATCTCTTGTTTGATTTCTCCTTGTAGATTAATTTATATGTCAAGATGGAGCAATCGCCCCACAAGAAAGATGATCTCAACATCGCTAACAATGTGCTCAAACTTGCCACAAAACTTCTGAAGGTATTATAGATCACCAGGGCCGTCCTAAGAGCCAATAGAGCTTATAAAGCACTGTTCCTAAGGGGCCTATCTTAGATGGTTAAATATTCTGAAACTTATGGTCCTGTTTAAAATTCCGTTACATGACACTGCAGAAACTTTTTTCTCATGCTTACGTCTTGCAACACAGGATACATTACAATAAAACCTGTCTATAACGGTCACCTTTGGGACCTGAGGAAAATGACCTTTATAGACAGGTGGCCTTTCTGTTCAGGTTGATTTCTATGTAAAGTATCATTTTGGGGTCATGAAGAGTGGCTGCTCTATAGAGGTGGCCGCTAATACAGGTTTGACTGTAGTTCAGCTTGGCACTCTGGATGTGATTGCACTTGACATAATCTAAATACTGTACATTTGAATGTTGAAAATTACAATTGAAAAGGAACTATCCAAACTGAAGACCTAAAGCACGTGCTTTGAGTGCCTACTGATAAAACGTCCCTGATCTCTATTGTGCAAAACATTCTGCCGTGCTGCCTCTTCCGTTGCTACAAAGTACAAATCTATGTAAAGCAAGAGCAATCTACAAATGATAACATTCTATCAACTGTCATGAGATTATTTTGATTTCAGACTGTGGAACAGTTAATCATTTGACTCATTTCATTGATACCATATTTCTGACACCAAATGGCGGCAAAACATTCTTGATCTGCTCCGTGGAAAAACGCTTTGTAAGCTAATCGGATTTTTCAGAATAAATGATGATGATGATGACGATGATGATGATGATGATCATATCGATGGCACCCATTCCTCTTATTTAAAATGTGTACCCTTCCTGTTGGTACAATATCCGTCATGCTGCTGCGACGATCTTTCCCCTACTTGTGTTTATTGTTAACTTTTGCATACATGGTCTTGACTTAAATGGGATACGTAACAAAGGTCTCACACGATGCAATATGTTGAATGCAATGTTGATCGTATACCATCATGATGCAGCTGTATGTGATTAATTTGAACTGGCTATTTAATATATTGTGTATTATTCAGCAGATTGTATGGTTTGAAGCTGCCTTAAATAATTAAAATATAGTATTCTGTAATAGAACACATTATGGATGTGTTCTAAAACTTTACTGTTCTGTCGATCTCCAGAGGACTGTTTAATTAATCTTTGAACCAAACAACCAGTAATGCCGATACACCAAACGACACCAGAGTTCTGCAATAAAACAATAAATTCCAACAAATGCTTCGTGTGTAGCAACACAACGAGCATACATCCAACTATCCGTGACGCAGGACGGACAGCGACCAACTAACTTAGTTTCAATAACAACACGCAATATAAAGTTACCGTAACTAATATACATAAACTAAAAACAAGCAATATTACTAATTAATCTAAATATATACAAGTCCGGCGGTGTTCTCCACGGGGGCTCAATTTCGTCGGAACATTTGCCATTACCAAAACATCCTCTTCTGAGTTACACTTTGCAGACGCACACTTTGTTTCTGCTGTAGATTATATAGGCAACTAGCGGCTACGCCGCCGGGGCCAACGGCAGGACTCAGCATAATGCATCTCAGTTTATCAGGTTGA
>OFHS01006426.1:0-10130 GCA_900245855.1 Calvadosia cruxmelitensis | reverse complement strand
TAGAAATGTTCATGGACGGAAAATTAAAGATGAACGAAGCATGTACAGCCGCACGCACGGCGCATCTTACTGAAATAAAAACAACTGAGATGCATGCCTGTAAGAAGAATGATTGCGATTGGATTGCATTATAAAACAAACAATAATAGTTACATCATTATCAATGAAAATCCTCTAATTACATAGCAACAATATCAAATAGGATTTCTAACATAAATATCTAAATTTGGCAGTGTTAAATTTGTGGTCAGTGTACCTTGCAATGCGAGTTTGTAGTTTCGTCTCAAAGATCTTAATGGTGTGGATGACATTAGGAGAAGCACACAATGGAGAATCCACAACATTCCGCGTCCCCATTCTAGCACGAAACACCAACAAACCAAAGATCAAGTGAAAGTTAAGTTTGACAGTCAACTTTTTCTATACAGTATAACTCGGTTAATATCACCTTGGATATTATCACGTCTCAGTTATTGTCACGGAAAGTGAAATTCCACTTGCCAGTCCCTAAGATTTTCTCTTATTCTACTCGATTAATATCACCTCGGATATTGTCACATCTCAGTTATTATCACGGATTTCCAAAGGATTTTTATGTTTATACTCGCTTATTGTCACGCTTTGTTGCCTTGTTTGAATTTATAGGCGCCGTAATTGTCGAGAAAGGAAAAGTTGATGGAGTGTTCTTCATTGTGTTTGCCTCATTGAGTGTTACAAATCAAAGAAAATTAGTCTTGTGTTGCTTAAATCTCTACATAATAGCTCTGTTTCATGTTGGTACAGAGTTTGCTGTTCTATGGCTCGCTTTTGTTATTGTTTTAGCCGTCCCTGCAAAATTAGAGGTCTGAGTACGAGACTCGGTTATTGTCACGACTCGGATATTATCACGTTTTACGATTTTCCCGAGGGTATGATATTAACCGAGTTACACTGTATGTACATAATATGGATCTCTTCAACAGTTCTGTTCAGGATCACAGTAACTCAGATATCATTGGGACAAAATGAGTAAATGAAATAAATGCCTTGTCCTTGACGAGGGTAGCCCAATAAGAAAGAGTTTGTCTCTCGTGGTGCCCTTGACGTATAAAGCCAAAGCAGACATAACTAGTATATGACAGCATCTGCTATACAGAGAATCAAATCTTGTTGCGTCATTGGCAACCAGACATTCGTACTGCTAGAGCGCACTGACAAGTTGGATGAACTTACAAATTCGGATGACAATAGCCCATGGCATTGCCCGGCTCCATTCCATTAAAATCGGTCAAGATCTTGTTCTTGTCAACATCTTTTTGAAAGCTCCAGCAATATAATGAACGATGATAAATGTTCATTTCAGGCTGACCAATTACACCTGCCCAAAAGAATTCAACAATGATGAATACCGTAATCATAGTAGCCGGAATAGAAAGCATTGGGATGTGCAAGCAACGGAAAATACATCAGGGGTAAACTGATAAGATACCTCGCAGTGATGACACATCCTTTTGCATAACCTAAATAAAAATGTAAAACGAAACTCAATTCAAAAACTACACATTATGCCGACCGCTATTTTAACAAATCCATTGTTACTAAGACAGCAGCTTTGAAAATTAACAAAAAAATAAACTTTTGGTTCGAAATTCCCCCAGAAAGTGTTTGTAGCCAAACAGCAGTATAAACAATAATGCGTTTTATAGTTAATGTAGTGAAGGATAAAACAAAACTAGTTTTACCTGTGGGCAACATGTCAAGTAAGCGCCAGATGTTGCTGTTGCAATGAATTGCATCAAGGCAAATTGAGCAACGTATCCATATCTAAAATAGAGGTTAGGACAGAGATCACAAACGTGAATCAAAAAGAAATTTATAATCCAATCAAATTATGAAATGATACAAATCCTGCAGCCCAAACTGCGGCAGCCCGTACCTCATTGTAAATGAAGGAGAGCTCTTTCCAGCATGAAGAAATGAGCACACGACCGTACTTGCTCGCATCTGTGCTAGAACCGCATCAACAGCGTTGGCATCGGTCAAACTAAATGCACCGTCAGTAACAATCACAAGCCCTACAAAAACACAAGAATAAAAAGACGCAGATACAAATATATGGCAATGCGGAAGGTAATTCAATTTTAAATTACTGTACATGACGTTTACTAAACAAGATTACGGAAAGTGATTGAGAATTTCAATAATTGGTGAAAATATATTTGTCAGTGTTGGCTCCAACTGTTGAAGTGCAAGTATTTTGTTACAACCCCTTAAAAAAATTACAAGTCTTCCAAAAAAAACTATTACGGGTCTTCTAAACAATGATGCAGTTTTGCTTACGGAATGACCCTATCGTATCTGTCAATTTAATTATCTATGTGTTATTGATGTGTAATAGTACTTTATGACTGATATGATAAAATAAACAAACAAATAAGCAAACAAATAAAAACAAACAAACAAACAACAAGTCAATATGACTTATGAAAGCACAGCCTCATCTGCAGACTATGTTACATTGTGATAAAATGCTTCTTGTGCGTGAGGAACATTCTCAATCCCTATCACTAGCTTAATGACCACAAAAATTGAACTTGTCTATTCTCTGAGGTATTAATCAACAACAATTCACGGATCATGGAGGAAGCAAAGACTAATTAAGTCTCTTGAAGGAAAGACAAACCAACTGAATGAGCAAGACGGCTTCATGGCCGAGTAGCAGGATCGCTGGCTATTGTTCCCCGAGTGTAAAGTTCAAATTCCAGCAGGATTTGTGGCTTGGAACCTGTTGCAGCCCTGGTGGCAAGGAGCTTACTGTATCTCTCACCTGTTGTAGAATTATCATTAGCGCAGAGAGCAACATATTTATCACAGAAACCTATTACATATTACCCTGTTACTGAAATAAAGTTAGGAAAAAACAAAGAGCACACGATACAGTGAAACCTATCTATAACGGTCACCTCTGGGAACAGAGAAAAATAACCTTTACAGACAGGTGGCCTTTCTGTCCAGGTTGATTTCTATAGAAAGTGTCATTTTGCGGTAATGAAGAGTGGCCTTTATACACAGGTGGCGGCTCTATAGAGGTAGCCTTTAATACAGGTTTGACTGTAGCCGACAATCGCTCCCCTCCCAAGTGCCAAATACGATCTGAAACTGCAATGCTCTCCATACCAGCACTAGCATTATCTGGCAACAGCTGAAGTGCAAGGAGGCAATCACGAAACATCATGAACAAGCTTGCTTCCGGTGACACACATTCTTGTTTCCTTCCCTCAGTCGCTCGACCAACCTAACAATGAAGAAATATATTATCACAAAATCATCATCACCGTCATCATAATTTATTGTAAAACCCAATAAAACAATTAAAACCCTTGGCTTTTTTCATGTAGAAAGGGGAACGTAAAACAAGGTAAAGTTACAGTACATACATACTGTGTAGGTATGCTAACAGGAAATGGATTCTAAACAGGTAAAATGTAGGAAACAATTACCACATAATAATAGTGCATCGGAATTTAACTGGCTCAAAATGAACAATAGACGATCTGCAAATAATGCCAACAGAGATGCGACGTTGGGATGCGACGAGCGGACGATACAGCAACAAATAATGCACCATACACTGCTTATATACATAACGTGCCTACATGTTACATCTGTGATTTTAGCACATTTAATGCACTTCTAAACAGTACTCTTGTATAAGACAAGGTTGTATTTTAAGAAAAATAATTCCGTGCTAAAAGTTTGGCTTATACACGGCACAATACGGGATACGGTACACCAATGGGATCTTGTCTAGCTCATATGTTCCTTACCTGCCCTGTCTTTGTATGCGCTTCAATAAATTCAGCAAGGTTATCTTCCACATCTCTGAGTTTTGAGCGAATGATAACAAGAAGCTCTGTCAATGAATCTTGTGTCAGTGTATACCCTTGAATTAAGACCTGGGAAATAAGCAGTTACCCACAAAAAAGTTAAGCAAATAGAAAATTTGAATTAATAGATATCGCAGGGGTTTTTATACCATATTTATGAGTATACATTGAATCTAGAGCACTTTAACCCCTGTCCTGCTATTGACGTGTATACAGTACACGTTTTCGAAACAATTCAAAAGTAGCAAGATATAACTGTAGTGCTACGATTTTCGTTGGACGCAGCGACGAAGACGCAATGTAGTAAAAGGGATTTTGTATTGCATTCAACACAGCAGAGGACGAACTACAACTGCTCTGTCGGTAACATTCACACGGACTTACATGCATAAAAGAATTACATCACAAAACTGAGAATACAACAAAGAACGGGAAGAAAAACAGAACAATTACACAGGAACAAATCGAACAATATACAGGAACACTTTCAGACTAGCGACAATGTTCCTCGTTCAATGCCGTCTGACGAGGACACAGACCTAACATTTCACTACATAACCAATCACATAGTTAGTCCCTAGCGATAAACCAATCAGCAATCGATAAAGCGACTTCAAGTCTTCATTTAACTAGTTTTATGAGCAGGACAAGGGTTAACTAGCTACAAATTGGTGACAGGTTATTGCTATTAAACCATAACCCAGTACTTAGCGGGAATGAATACCTGGCAAGTTCTTGAAGCAATGGGCACATGAGCAAGAACGGTGATCGTCAAGTCTGGTTTTAAGAGTAGATTGCTTCCCGGAACGCAGAACTACAACACAACACACCAAACAAAACAAAACAATCTACAAATCATTCATTGATTGTTTAAATAATGTAATTATTTAATTTGAATGATGATTGATACTCTCGCTAGTTGTTCCTCTATAGGCCTTCGCTTCAATCTTGCTAAGCTAGAACCCCTCACAATCCACCACACACAGTCTCATTGCATTTTGGTACATAAGCCAGGTGACCACTGCCACAGGTAAGAATACCAGGAAGTCACTTTGCTTTTAATGTGTAATCACCGTTCATTTTTCTGTGATGGTCAATTTCAAGAATTGTTCTTGGCTTTCAAAATTTCCAATTTTAGCTCAAGTCCACTCGAATCTTGACACTCATTAGGGTTGTGCTTCGTTACTTCCTAATTTCTTACTAATGTTGTATTTCACAAGCCATACTATGTCCAGTAATATATCGTCCACAAACAATCAAACAATCATAAAGAGTAAACAATCTGATGTTGTCAGTATGCATGGCAACTATTGACTGTAAACATTGATGACATAACTGAATATAATCGTCAACATTCTGGCATCAAACCCTACCGGCTGTGTCAATCCAGTAATGCAGTTTCTAAAATTGTCAAATATTTCTTCAAGGAGAACCTTGCCGCTTTCAACATCCTAAAACAAAGACGAGGTCGTTATCAGCTCATTGAAGCATAACACAAATGACCACATATATTGACAATATGCAAGATGCAGAGGATAACAACTCAAAACAATAACTCAGAACACAAACAACAACTCAGAACAATACGCTTGAAATTTCTTTATCCCAGCAACCATTGGGACTGAGCATAGTCAATTGTGGAGACTGCTGCATATTGAAGCTGTTTGACTTGACTATACACTTTTAACTTACAACAGAGGCTGCAGAGGGACTGATGTCGAGGCAGAATACAAATTTGTATTCTCTACCAATGAAGGTGATGTTTGTTGACGGTACAAGGTAAGCCGTGGGCTTGACATTCTGGTCTTGTCTGTAAGAATCTTCAGGAATCACAGAGATGATTTCAAGCTCTTCTTTGGAAGCAATCTGGAATTCAAATACAACCGTGATGTTTTGATAAAACCAGCTATGCTTTATACAACCAAATTGTTGTGGTCCTACATTTTCCTGCATTCTTTCTCTTAATTAGCAAAACTAGCCACCTAATGGAGCCGAATGAAAGCAGTCTTGATAGTCACATATTTTGTTAAGTAAGCAAGCATAGAAGCTGATCAGTACTTCATCAATCGTCTATTCAATAGTCGTTGAAGACATGTCTTACTGCAGACTGCAGAATGGACCACATCATTTCTGCAGTTTGCAATTCAACTAACCAGTTCTTCATTTCCAGCAACAGACACTAAAGAATTGATGTGCTGGAAAAACCACTGCCCTCGTATACTCCTTGAGATACGATATTCTTTTCCCATAAGAAGGAACACATGGTCGGCATGATTGCTACTGCCGTCTTTTCCCTCCTGAAGTTCAAAACAATTACAGCATGCAAGAACATCCAATGAGATCACAAGCCATTGTAAATAACAATCCACATAAAAATAAAAACAAAGAATGAGTATGAGTATATACTTAGACCATATAGGAAACAAAATACAAAACAATTGATTACAGAAAGGGGTACACCAAGTACAGTGAAACCTGTCTATAACGGTCACCTCTGGGACCTGAGGAAAGTGACCTTTATAGACAGGTGGCTTTTCTTTCCAGGTTGATTTCTATAGAAAGTGTCCTTTTGGGGTTATGAAGAGTGGCCTTTATATACAGGTGGCTGCTTTATAGAGGTGACTGCTAAACCAAGATTGACTGTAATTCAATTAAATCATATGATCATAGCCGGTAGGTTTCTCAACAGTCAATTATCATATCTTCATTATCAAAGAAACATCCAGTTGACAACATGGTGACAGGTGAGGGAACTCTTGATCACCATGCACCTGCATTCAACTGATATCATAACGAGACAGACATGATATGGATAGCTCAACATAATTATAACACATACAACAGCAATCTAATGAGCCAATTGCTTGTCTCTCTTGGCACATCAACAATTAAAGCCACACAGTAGTCAATAAGCATAACGAATACAGATATCAAATGTACTGGGAGTTGAACTTGTGATGCCTCGTTGGCATCATGGCAGAGCCTCTTTATCATGTAATTACCTTGTTAACACAAGCTACATATCCTGTGGTTTTAATCAGATTAAGATAATTATAAACTGCATCATACGATGGAAAGGTCCTTTGCCTGATTATTGTTTGAGTTGCGAGACTCAACATTGGCACAGCGTATTAAAGCTTATCTTTGTTGCATTTTGACTTATAGGCCTACTGCGATGTATGGCAAACATGAAAGTTGGAGACCTATTGTAAACTATCTATAAATACCATAAAGCATTGTTCTGTAGTCTCTTTTGTTATTTTAGAGCTTGCTAGCGCCAACGCTTCATTTTGATACTCTAAGGCCACTTTTCCATGTCTTCCATCAAACTAAAACCTACAATTGTACCGTAAATGTGAAATGGAAATCTTCAGCGTTGAGCTTACTGCGATTTCGTATTTGGCATGGAGCAAGTCACGGAAATCTGAAGAAGTTGGTGCTAAACAGTATAAGAAACCCCGGATTCTGGTGTGGTATAAATTGGGAGGAGCACTCCCTGGCGTAATTTTTGGTGTATGGAAAACGAAATTTCAAATAAGGACATGTTTACATGATCTCCAGGATGCGCCTGATTGCGACTGTAAGCAAAGTTGACTGTAACAGGTGTTTACAAGAGTAGTCGATCCTGCATATGAAAGTGCTTAGACATCTCGTGTCTGAGTGATTTGTAAATCTGGGTGGCCTGCATGTCTCCTTGTAGAACTGGGTAGCGTGGATGTTTGTACTGTCATAGGAGATAATTACGAGGTGTCAACTGTTGTGGCTTCACAGCTTCATATCATTAGGCTATGTGTCGTGTGTTGTATTGTTTTGGTGTCAGTGGTAGTTTTGTGTGGTCATGCGTTGTAAATATGTATTGCACGTGCTCTGTGAAGCAACTAATATCAGTGCGCTTGAAGTTCTTGGCGAAGGGCCACTCGCAGTGTTGTTTCTCTGTCTCCCCTTGCATCGAACTATCTTCTTACAATGCTCTCTATTGAACATGAAATTAGCGGGTGAGACAGTCAATACTTGCACCATAATGTGAGTTATCCTCCAGACGATGTCCAGGCATGGCCTAGCAGGTTCAATCAGGCCAACCAACTCAATCACAGACAGAAAATTCAAGTCTTGACTGGCGCAGCCACAGCCGGTGTTTACGACGATAAAACTCTTTAATCAGTCTTTATAAATCATGTTGCAATACTACAAGGATTAACAAAATCTTTTGGTCCGCATTTTGTCCCTTATTTAATTACATTTCTGTTTGCATTAGGTCTGCCCAAGCTAGGATTATAATCCACAAGCGGGCTAGTGGGCTGGACCACTAGACTACTAGACGAGGCAAGGAAGAGAATAAAGACAGCACATATTCCTGTGAGGAACAAGTTCAACTTACCATTCTATTATCATTATCTCAAACCAAAGCATATCACAGCAGTGTCGATGTAACAGTGAATCTTGACTTCTTTTAAGTCCTGTTCATATTTCATCTTGGCCTGGCCTTTGCTAACCTGCCACCACTTGCAACCATTATTGGTGATCATGCTGACTGGAACAACAACAACAACATCCCACAGATCTCGGAGGTCGGATGGAGGCGGTATTTGTTACGAGGCTACTTACTTGGCTAGAAGTTTGCACATAGAATTTCTAAAAAACTATTTCACACAAGTTACTGTACGTTAGAACTTCAAACCATTGGGCATCTTGCTAGAACCACTATAAATTACCGCATTTGTCTACTACTGAATTGCTAAATTGCTTCGGTAGGAAACAGCTTGGTTATAGACTGTCGAACTTGCTCGTTATGGTTCTTCGTTACGAATCAGCCGTCAATCAACGCCCTCTGTAAGTTCCCATATAAATAAATGTCTTGCATTTCAGGCTATGTCGTTCTCTTGCAATCGGTACTCTCTCGATCCTTTAGGGCAGGCTGGCCATCCTCTGTCATATCTGCCACGGTATACATTCGCCCACCCATCTATCTCCATCATCTACATAACAATTACGGTAGCACAATTTCTAAAATGTTAACTTCAACATAACGAGGTCATCTTCCTTCATAATTACTATCAAAAAGTAAGATATTCCACTTGTTTTGTTTAATTCATTGCATATTCTGCTGGGGTGTGGTGTGCAAACCTTGCCTCCATAGTTACCGTATATGCTAAGGGACGTACATTACAGTATAGTGACCCGCAGTTAATGGTGGCTATAAAAAAAAAACAAAGTGAAGTAAGGCTCACGAATAAATGCAGCAGGAGTGAGGGGTATTGGTTGCAGAAACCAGTCCTCGTCAGAGGTTTAAACTACTGCTTAATTCGTCTGACCTTTCCATTGCAAAGTCATCTCTCGACACCCATTTTAGTTGTCCTCTGCCATATAGATTATGACACCAAAACACGCTTAGTGTTTGAAGCACATTGAAACATTACTCTTGACTGTCAAATGTGTCTATTTCAGCTCAAAACCCAGGACCATTCAGTATGTGTGGACCCTGCCATTGTTCATGATAATTATCCAACTAGTTAGTATGTTAATATAGGATGGAAATGACTCAGAAGGATCGACCCGGGGGATCTACAAAAGGAAAATTGTTTCCATGGCATGAACGGACGATGCCGCGATGACGAGTACGCATAGAGATTATGGAAACAAATGTTATGTCCAGTACTTATGGCAGTATGAATTTTTGTCGATTTAATGTTAATAAGCCTTTGTACTCGCTTATTAGTCGTAGCGTTACGCTGTAGATTTCGTGCAACTATATAATTGAAATAAATCTAGTTTGTAAGTTAATAGGAGATGCTCGCCGCACCTGGCGCTATACACAAATTCAAACAGTACGTCGAATAAGAAGGTGTACCTAGGACGTGCACCGAAGGTATAGATCGATTTCAATCTTGTATCTACTATTAGTTCGCTGTTAGATGTGATTATTGCAGTTTGCATATATAGCCTAGTGATTTACTTGCCTTAGAAAACCGAGCGATCATGTGATTGAACGATGAAGCAAAACAGAAATATCGAGCGTGTTCTTTTGCTTTGGTTGTCGCGCCACTCTTTGAGGAACCATAAAATGGTGCAGCAGTTGACACACAGCGTTTAGCATCTACACTATACAATGATCAGCATATGACACCGACTAGAGATGCATGGCAGCTTGGAGCAGCTACTTCATTTACTGTATTTTCAGTAGTGGATATAAGATCCTTCAATTAGTTTTCAGAGTGCGACAAATCGCAATTAAAATACTTAGCTCCACCCAAAATCGTTTGGATG